>JAGVSP010005817.1:0-17746 GCA_022494985.1 Micrasema minimum
TTCCATCCATTTCCATGTTTCGTGATTCAATATTGATACTGAATAAAAGTAATAAAACCCATTTGTATATTAGCATTACCAACTTTAACTTAACATTAGAATGATGTAATAATAATTTCTGGATAATTATTTGTGCGCCATTTTTGTGAGAAATCACCCCAAGGGTAATACATTTTTATGTTTAAATTATCATAATTTATTGATCTAATTAGAAATTTTCTCATTTCATAAATTTGCTGTAAATAAAATTCTTGTCCCCAAATTGTGTTGTCGAGTAAGACAAATATTAATTTGCCTGATATACATCACATTTTAATATAATAAGTACTATTACAGTGAAAATAATCCAAAATTATCCAGTTCATTATAAAATTTAGTAGTGCTTAGCTTAAAATTATGTGTACCTACCTAATATTTCTAAAGGTATTATTTGCAATTTAACTTTGTGTATGTATACTATGTGATTCATGTCTATATGTAGAGGGGTTTATATATGTAAGCAAAACAGCATTCTTTCTGAATTAATATTGCTTTGTACCTATTTCTAATTGACACTGGTAATTTTGTGAATATCGCTGGTCCGCAAGAAAAACAAGAGAACTCAAAATAGAAAAATGGAGAAACCACTACAAATAAAGCGGGTTAAAGATATATATATTTACTATGGTAAATAGTTTTTACCAGAAAAACAAATGTTAATCATATTTTCTACATATCTTCAGTTACAGGTTCTAGGACACCGCACAAAGGAACAATGCAAAAAGATTTACATTAGAAAAAGCGCATTTATTGCATCTATTGAAAATAACATTTTTTTTTAATTTATGTAATTTTTCTTCTGGTCCAGCGATACGGATATTGAATATGTACAATAATATACCTATTTTTGTAATATCTGATCATATTTGTTGGGTTACCTAGATGGTTGTTTCTTTGGCGGTCCTAGTGTTGTAATATCTAGGATGCTGTGTTCACTTCATATAGGTTCCTCGTTTGATTCGTAGTGAGATTACAAAAATTAAAATGATTTTTCTTCAAGATTACCAATATATTATCTACATGTAGATAAACGTTTGCCAAGTGATACAAGTGCTTGTATATGGGAATTTCATTGAAATAACGTTGATGAATGCTTGTATCTACCTTGTATTGGCTGTATCTACATGTAGATAGATATATTGGTGATCCCTGCCCTGGACTGTTATGATGTTTATTATAAACAAATAAAACATTATGTTAGAAATCCTAAATTAAAATAAAATGGCGAGTTTTGTATTCCTTAATTTTATTTACTAAAAAGGCAAGTAAGGAATACTAGAAAAAAAACTTTATTTGCTCTATTCATAAAATATCTGTAAATTTCCAGTCTTGGAAATGTTGTTGCTATATTTCAATGGAATCGTTTTATCCCGTTCTAAGCATGTTGAAAGGATTTTTCACGATCTTATTTTAGCAATACCTTTATCCGAAAAGTAATTTGTGTATTTTTTACATTGAAAAAGTTATTGGTATACTTGTATAATAGTTTCTAGTCCCAAATATTGAAAATTTATAAGGTTGCCTTATAAGAAATATTAACGTTTATTACTTGTAATTAAGTACCATATAGTCTAGTATTGTAAATGGCACCGATATTCAATTTGTAACAAGTATCTAAATTTTGTTTACAAACAATAAAGAATTCAAGCTGTATTGTGTATTTACTTCAAAGCCTAGTGTATTGCTAAGAATTTATCATGATCATATTAATTTGATCACTTTCCGGTAATCATATTTTGATGGGCAATTTGGGGCGGCTGAAATTCTAAATTAATTTCGTATTCTAAAATGAGTTGATGATGTAAATACAAGATTCAGTAAAAAGATCAATTAAAAAAAGGAAGAATAATTCGTAAAATGATAACTTGTGTTGTCAAATGCCATCATACTTTGATTTTACAATAGCTTTGGTTGAACTGCATTTTATTTGTACTTAAATGCATTTCAACCAAGAAATGTCAGTAGAAAATCTCAATCCTTTTATGCTCACAATTTATTTAATGTTAAAGTTTAAATCATTAAAGGCACTTTCATAAATAATATATTGAAATATAAATTGTGATTATATGTCTCGACTTAACACAGATGTATATCTAGCAAGTCGGGACATGAAAACTATAAGTTAATTATTGTATTCATGTAAAACAAATAAATTCAATTTTCACCTAGGATTTCGGCCACCGATTGTCTTGTATTATGTAATAATCTGCTTTGTGGTGAAGTGGTTGGGTTAGGACGATGCAAATACACTTCTTGTTGATATCTAAAAAGTTCTAGTGCTACTACTCATATACTCCAGGGGAAAGTCAAGGACTGCGATAGTATGGAGAAACTGCAGTGGTCACATGACAATGCATTCTTTAAAAGCACAATAAAATAATTAGTCAGTAGATGTTTTTTACAGCGTCAAAACAAATGACATAAATTAATGTAAGTAGGTACACCAAATATTTATATTGAGCTATTAATCAAACGTGTGATTCCATAAATAACAATTATCATCAATCAAAATAATGAAATAAAATATCGATATTGCAGATTAAAGTATTTTATAAATTTTTCTAAAAAGCACAATATTTTATATTATATAATAACTTTTAGTAATAGTAATAACTTTTTTGGGTATACAAATAGAAATTAAAATATTATAATAAATATTCTCGTTACCTTATACTCAGAAAACCATAAAGACATTGTGATGCAGTTAAGTTAGTATTCAGAGAAAATTGGTATAGTAATATTGATACTATATTAATTTATCTACATACTGATACTTTGATTTTTTAGTGTTCTCAGTTCTTATGATAAAATTAACATGTCAATTTTGTTGTTACTTGCGACATAATTTGTTTCATGTCCAAGGTAGCATTTTCATAAAGTATTTTTTACCTTAAATATTTATAACTGTTCTTTAGTTTGCGATAATTGTCGCAACTGTTTAAGAACTGTATCTCTAGAAGTTTTTTCCGGTCCCGCTCAGCCTTCTTAAGGACAGAAAATACTGACGAACGATGATCAGCCTCTTTTATTTTCTCAAGAAGAGTGGCTGCTTCTAATGGAGTAACTAAAGGGTATCTGCTTTCTTCCAAGCCGACATCATGCAAGTAACTAGCCCAATCCCACCCCATTACAAGATCCAAGAGTTGTCTCAAAGGAGAGAAATAACAGAGCAGTTCACTATCCCTAACCCCGGGAACTGGCTCACAAGCTGCAAACTGTTCACATTGGATAACATCCAAGTTAAGTTGATGCAAGGCGCCCATTGATATCTGCTTGTTTGCAGGGTTTACCACTAAATTATGCATACTAACTGCAATATGCTGACAAGCGGCTTTACAAGCTTGGCCTGCAACTTCGTGAGGTAAAGTAGTGAGAGAATCAAACATGTTTCTTAAAAAACTTATCATATCGGTAATAAAGCTCGATGCTTGCCCAGTAGACTCTACAAGTAACCAATTATAGTTTTCCAATTCCAAAAATTCGTCTAGTTTTCTTTTTAGTTTGTCACAAATTTGCTGTTCAGCATCATCACGCGCTACTTTGAACATAGTGCCTTGAACTTGATCAAACACAGTTTCTGAACCTGTTATATTCCCAATAAATTGATGTAAATAAGTAGTGGCCCCTTCCAAGTATTGGGTATCAATGATTATTTGAACTACTTGCAGAAGAGCTAGTGATGGGCGCCTAAAGAGGGATGAAAGACAACCAGTGAATGATCGAGTCAGAAGTAAAGACGCACTTTGTCTTACGTGTGCAGCTCTTTGTGACGGAGAAAGTCCTAGACCAGTAGAGAACTTAAGGCACGCATATATAAACTCTTTAACTTGTCTATAAACTGCAGGAACCATAGAAGAAAATGGAAATTTTCTCGGAAATGGTTCTTTTTCAAGGCCTTCTTCATTGAATGGAAAAACAAGCAGAATGTTATCATAGCCTTCGGCATCATTGACTTCAATTGGAAAGAAAGATTCATTGTCTAGTATATTCCGGAATAGTGCTACCCAATGTTGCATCAAAACTTCTGTATAATGTTCTGCCATTTCTTGAAGTAGTCCTAAAAGAGGACCTTCAGATAAACCATAGTACTTTAAGGTTGTGTTAAATAGAACAATTTGTTGTTTTATATTTAGAATCAGTTGGGGATCAGTCGCTAATGATGTATGTTTTCGCAAAGAAGAAGCAGTTTTAACGACTGCCACACTCCACAGATCATCTAGCCATTCTTTCGATACAAATCCTCCACCAGTATTTAACAAATGATTTTCTACAATGAAAAATCCCAAAACACTGTTCAAGTACAAGCAGTAACTTTGTAATGATTCATGCATAGATGAATCAGGGTCTAAGACTAACTGTGCTTGGCGTTTTCTCTGATCGCGATAGTATTCTATGAATTCATTCCTCGCTCCTAACACAGAATGAATATGCAGACATCGGTAAAGAGGACTAAAATCAACCATATCTTGAGTACAATAAGATTCCTCAGGTTGGACATTCTCTTGATTGAGAGATTTTTTTTTGTTTTTTACAATTGTAGCTAAGTCTCGTCCCATTATTTCTTCGGTGTGTTTTTGGGCTTTAAAACCGATTTGAGGAGTATTCTTACGGATGTTTTCCAAGAAATCTGTCAAATCTGCCATAGATGCTTCTCTAATGGACTGTCTTAGCTTAGGGACACTCGAAGAAATATCAGCACAAAATCGGAAATTGCTTACACGAGGCAACAGTACATGCTCTAATTGCTCCAAGGTCTTTAGAGCCGGGTAGTACCTCTTGGAATTGACTTGATTGAGAAGTTTGGCGTATGTTGTCATAAGAGGTAAACAAACTGTCATTTTTTCTACTGCAGCTGCTATGTTCCTTTCAACTTGTCTTCCCTGTAGAAGTTCATCTCCGTGGACGTAGAGACCGTTGGCAACAGAATGCAGGTTGCCATTCAATTCCTTGACCTCCGAGTATAGCGCTTGTGCATGTGACCTCACCTCCAACAGATCTCTGATGGATTCTATAAAGCCTTGATAGTAAAAGTTACACATCCGCTCTATTTCTTTATCGTGTTGTTTAATGCGACTCTCCAACTGTTCCATAAATATAGCATGCCCATTGCTTTCATATATGGAACGGAAGGCCGGCCCCCAATAATCATCGATTCCCTCAATCTCTTGAATCATGGCAGTCATCATCTTAAGGTTTTTGATGGACGTACCTTCACAAGAGCTAAAATAAAAACACAATACGGTTAAAATTTATTGAAAGGTGATTATTCAGCATTTGTAATCGATTATTTTTTATTTAATAAAAATAAAATTAAATTATTATAAACAAACATTATTGCCATCGAACACTTTCTTGGCGGGGTATTATCATCATCATCATCATACCATATCCGCTCCCTTTGTGGAGCATATGGAATCCACAAACTGCCTCCAGGCCAAGCGATCGGCCGCCAGCTCCCGTGCATCCTCCCGAGTCAAGTCCACGTCCCGCAGCTCTGACGCAAACTGCTGACGAATTGTCAACAGTGGACGACCAGGACGCCGAGAACCTGATGCCTTGTAAAATAGGCAAGCATGGTTAAGGCTCCCGGGAGGCATACATTGTATATGGCCTAGCCAGCCGAAACGCCTTCACCGGATGACAGTAGATATATATGTATAAGTATTGGGGAGTATGATATAATCCTATTTTAAATCGAAATATCTCCGCCAACCACAGTGTGTATATTCCGTAACATAAGAGCATGAAAATATAGTAATTTAATCGATGAATAAAGATCAAATATGTCAACAAAGACAAGGATGTAAGGATACTTAGGTAAGGTATCTGACCCAAATAAAGGCCACCTTTTTTTTACATATATTTTGATCCGATAGTTGTAATTTGATCAAAATTGACTGAAGGAACAAGGAGAGAACAAGAGATTTACAAGGCTATGATATTTCATAGCTTGGGCAAACAGTTTATAGACATGGACTTGGGCGTTTCAATGCTCATTCCTCAATCATTTACATACCTAATTATGATTGGTAATAAATTATCATTCTTATTAACTTATTATTGGCCTTTTAAAGTGTTGTGGCTACGTGATCGTGCTTACCACAGGTGCTTACTAACCCACAGATTATAAATGTCATTGTTACTAATTCAAACAAATAAATGTGTGTGATTAATTTCCCCGAGTACTAAGATATAAGGTTATTCAGATAAAGTATTATAAGCTGTAAAAAAAAAGGGCGGATACCTTGACAGGTATTCTGGAAAACCAATAGTGGATAGTAGGTAACATTTATAAAATCTTACCGTAAAGTGAGTAAATACAATCAACATTTAATTTCGCAATGAAATACGGAATTAAGATAAATTTAATGTATGAATCAGATTAGATATTAGATTTTTGGTATTTGTCACAGAATTGGTATCACAGATTATTACTTAGAATGAATACACTATTGGTATTTGGTATTGCCTATTGCTACTGACCACGGATTGTATTGACAATAATGACAATTCGACCATAATTCGACTGAATAATATTAAGAATAATGGCTCCACAGATGAATGCACAGATTAGATGAATGGCTCCTTTGGCCTGCGTAGGCGATATTCCTACCATCTCCGTCAATGTACTATCGTGATGGGTGATGGCGGCCATCCATGTAGCCAACACGGCTTAAGACGACAATTAACTTGGACAACATTGGCGATAATCTCTCTACTAATAAGCTTGCTACTAGCGATCCACTACTTTTTTATTTCCTTTAGAATTTATTAATTCATTAATGTTTGTAGCCAAGTTAATACTGGTTAATACGAGCCCCTCTAGTCTTCTTCGTCTTCTTGTCCAACTGTCAACTGTCAAAAACTACATAACCTATTAGCCGATGTAAAAATGAAAAACTTCATATTACAATAATTAAACTTTAATTATATATAATTATTAAAATCGGTATACATCTGTAACAATGCTATTTTTATTCAATTGTAAGCTGTTAAAAAGATTCCTAAATTCGAGACCACGCGTTAAATATTCTACCAAAGGTATTTCAAAATGGGTGAGTTACTTTGCATTGGTAATTCAAGTTTATATTTTCAGGTATGAGAGAATTCATAGCAAACACTTTAAATAATAAAAAAAACAATTTATTTTAGAATGAAGAAATAACACCACAATTTAAAGAAGATATTGAAGAACACTGGCGTCCTTTGATATGCAACCGAAATGCAGAATCTAGTGCCAAACCAAAATATTACGACATTATCTATGTTCCCTTATCCATCAGGGCATCTACACATGGGCCATGTTAGAGTATATTCTAATTTCAGATTCAATTTCCCGCTTCCATCGTTTGAATGGCAAAGATGTTATTTACATCCTATGGGTTGGGACGCTTTTGGTTTACCAGCAGAAAATGCAGCATTGGAAAGGAAATTTTCACCTCAATCTTGGACAAAAACCAATATAGATAAAATGAAAAGTCAGTTACTTGATTTAGGTTGTCAATTCGATTGGGAAAGGGAAATTGATACGTCAGATCCTAATTATTACAAATGGACTCAATATTTATTTTTTGAACTGTTTAAGGCTGACATGTTTTATAAAAAAGAAGTAAGTCGTCTTATTTTTTGTACTATTCGATCAAATGATTCTCATTCTATCATGATATGATAATTATTATAGGTATTCTTGTGATCCAGGCATATGTCAACTGGGACCCAGTAGATGAGGACCGTTTTAGCAGACGAACAAGTGGATGTAAATGGATGTTCTTGGCGCTCAGGTGCTAAAGTTGAAAAAAAGCTTTTGAGTCAATGGTTTATAAAAACTACCAAATTTGCTAAATCCTTGTATGATGGCTTAAGTGACCCTTCCCTTGATAGATTGGCGTGATATTGTTAGCATGCAGCAACATTGGATTGGAGAATGCAATGGAATTTCCATTGAATTACAGTTATTTAGAAATGACGAGACTGACGGTCAGAAAATAACCGTATGGACTGATAAAACCTGAAAAGTTTTTATTTACTTCATTCATAGCAGCTTCACCATGGGCGCAGTCTATTGGACAAACAAAATTTTGTGCTTGAAGAGTTTGAAACATACAAATATTTGTCAATTTCGGCAGAAAATCCGATAACTAAGAAAAGGGGTTCCTATTATTTGTGACTAGTAATTTTTAACATATGCAGAGGGCACAGATTTCTATTTGGGATCTTCTGAAGTAGACGAATCTGATGCGTTATTTATATCAGACACAAATATTGTACATGTGAATTGCAGGTAGGGTTTTACACCTTTGCATGATGACATTATGGAATTGAGAAAGCAGGTCTGTGATATCGCTTTGGAAAAAAATGTAGGTGGGTTTTCCCGTAAGTTCAAAATTAAAAGATTGGCTTATATCTCGACAGAGATATTGGGGTACACCAATTCCAGTTATATATTTGTGAAACATGTGGTATAAAACCTGTTCCTTTTAAAGATCTACCTGTCGTATTACCAGAAATCAATCATTCAAACAAATGTCGAAAAAACACTCTTTTGAATGCAGAGAGCTGGCTCAAGACTGTATGTCCTGAATGTGGTGGTAAAGCTACTCGCGAAACAGACACTATGGACACATTTGTAGACTCTTCTTGGTATTTTTTTAAGATATTTAGATCCAAATAATTGTAATGCCGCGTATGACAAAGAAAAAGTTTGGAAACACTTCCCTGTAGATTTGTATATAGGAGGCAAAGGAACACGCCGTCTTGCATTTATATTACGCTAGATTTATGTCCCATTTCCTTTATTTCTATCGGGAAACTTCCAGAAAAAGAACCATTTAAGAGATTACTTGTTCAAGGTATGGTTATGGGGAAAGCCTTCAAAATAAAACATAGTGGAAGGTACATTCCAGGAAGCGAAGTAAAAATAATCAATGAAAAAAAAGGGCAGGCTGTTACAATAAATGATAATAAACCTGTGGAAATAATTTGGGAGTAGATGAGCAAATCAAAATATAATGGTGTAGATCCTTCACAGATGTTTGAAGAATATGGATGTGACAGTACACGGTTGTTTATGTTGGCAGATGTAGCACCCACTCTTACAGACATTGGTCCAGTTCTAGTGAGTTGTGGTCATGTTTCTTATATTTCTGTAGGTAGTATAATAGCTATTTCGAAAATCTGATATTAATGTTTACTTTCATTATATTTTAGCCTTTCCTGGAATATTGAATTGGCAGAGAAGACTTTGGTTATCTGTAGGAGAGTTTATCAGTAAAAGGAACGATAGGATAGATGCAGATGAATTAAATACTCTACTTCAAGTTCGAAGGAATTTTTAGAACAAGAAAAAAATATCTGGAATTCGCTCAACTATTTTATATCTGCTACAACATTTAATTTTTATTTTTACTTATCAGTTAAGTGTAGCAATATCAAGACTTCAAGGATTAACCAATACTCTGAGGGTAAGTTTTTTTGGACCATTTTCAGATAGCTTTGTTAACAAAAACAGTAATTCGGATTATACTATGGGTTCAAGATAGCTCGCTTTGTTTCTGTAATTGAGCTTTGTTAAAAGAATTTAATAGATTTATGAATTTAATAGTTATCTCTGGATAGGATAAAAATGGGATGAATTTTCCAAACCAAGAATAAGAGCTAACTTTTTAATTGTCGTTATGTTTTTATGTAAGTACTTTATTTTAGTGTTTATCATTGCTTTTAATATATTTTAATGATCATACAAAAAATATTATTTCAGAGAGTTCCGCCTAATTTTGTAGCACATAGTAAGCAGTATGAAATTGCTTTAGCCAACCTGTTGATAATGCTGGCTCCATTAGCTCCACATTTTTCTTCAGAGTTGTGGTCAGGATTACTAAGTGCACAAGGACGCTTAAATCCAAACAGTGCGTTGATTAATTGGCAAAATAATGTACTTGAACAAAATTGGCCAATAGTGGATAAAAATTATGAACTGGATTTGATATGCAAAGTAAGCAATCCTCATTATTTTATTAGTTTTTCGGTATAATTCTGTATCCAGAGGTACAGAGTTGTCAGTTGTTAGTTGTCAATTATTCAATATCTGTAAATTTCGCTTTGATATAATTGTTGAACCATTTTGTTGTCTATTTTGTGCTAATAACTAAAATAACACCATAAAAATCTTGCCGATGTTGCTGCCCAACTATACAAAATTGATGTCTGTAATAGTTAATGATAAATATGTGAAATAATTTTACATATAAACTAACTAACTAACTAACCATCACGCCATTTCCCCGAAGGGGTAGGCAGAGAGGATAGAACGCCACACTACTCTGTCCTGGCATACTTCTCTTGCTTCCTCCACATTCATACATCTTCTCATGCACGCACGTCGATTATTCCGATTTATTTATTTATTTTACATATAAAACTAATATATTATAATTTCATTGGTAGGTGTATTTTGGTTACTTTTGAAGATTATTGAAAGAATGTGATTGATATTTAGGATTGTTTATTTATCTAAAAACAATTTGTTTATATTTATTTTAGATCAATGGAGCAAATAAGGGGGCATTAAAGATACTTCCTGTAGAACTAAACAGTCTCACCCACGAGAAAGCTATGGAAAATATTCTAAATGATAAATTGAGTGAAAAAATAAAACATCTTAATAAATCTAGTTCTATATTTCACTTGTATCCAAACTGTCATGCTGTCATAAATTTTTTGCATTCATAAATAAATAATTATAAAAATGAGTAATTTTATGTTTATTTGTACACCATTCCATTCCAATAGTAAAATTTTGGGACGAATAGAAATATTCATAGTGTTGATTAACTCATACAAAATCATTTTGTAGCAGCATCAGAGACTTGTAAAAAAACAACATTGATAAGCATGGTATTTTTATTGTTCCAAGAAAATTTAAATAAATTGACTTAGATAATTATTTTAAAAATAAATAGATTTACAAAAAAAAGGGAAGATTATGTTAAAATGAATTGCAAAAATGTCATGTAAACAGTGAGTATTCTACAATTTAATAATAATATTTTTTCAAATTGTCAATTCTAACAACTCCGAATTCTGGAAAAATTAATGATAATCAAAGTCAAACATATCATTACATATTAGCTCTCTTTGTGTTTATTTATTTATGAAATGGGGTAAACAATATAGGTTGAAAAAAACAAAATTCATAAGAAACAGATTATATATCGTCGCTGCGCCTGCAAAATCCGTTATGTAAATAAATATGATTTTTAGGAAGAGGAAAAAACTGATTTATTCAAAAATACCTTTATTTTTTTACAAAACAAGTATGCGAAAAAATAGAACTATATGTCGGATTTAGTATTATGACATTGTATAAAAATAGTATTTCAAAATTAAAGCCCTAAAATTTTTTTTCTGTCTTCTGACACATGGTGAGAAATGAAATGTTGACGGGATATGCGATAGCATGCAAAAAATCTTTGCATCTCTTGCTTCATTTTTCTTACTTAAGTGAAATTTATATTCTTCCTCACTAAAGTTCCCTTCCTTGTAGGATACACAGATATCGCACAGATCCTTGCGTGGTTTAAATATTGTTATTTTATTACCTTCTAAAATTTCTTTCTTTGGACGGGAGCTATGCCATTCTCCGCACACTATAAGTTATAAATTTGATGCATTTCTGATTTTGATTTAAATGTATCCTCTATGTATGTTTTCAAACTAGTTGAGCGGCAATAACGGCTTTCAACTTTGGGAAGTAACTCCAGCAACTGTTTAACCAACACCTATCTACATTCATTGTAGATTGGTGTTGGTTTAACAGAATCGGACTTCAAAGACTTGGGTACTGGACTATTTCGTTTTCTAGCCGTTCCACTCTCTTTGCTGCCGTTATCTATCTGTTTAGAAGATGAAATCCATTGGGTGAATGTATCTTTTGTGATGTCCAGTTTAGCAATAAAAAAATCTCTGCATAGTCTAACCTTTTTACCATTGTTTAGGTAAGAAGCACGGTGTTGAAGCTTCTTAATATCCTTAGTATACTTATAATAAATAATTGGTACATTGTATGCAGATCCTGGAATTGAGTTAAAATAATTATTATTATGAACTGTTATATTTATTTGTTACTGTTTAATTATAATAAAACTGTTAAATTACTTACCAAAATTTTATAAGTAGATGTAAATGTAATTTTACCTTTTTTTATATTGCTAAAATGTTTTTATTTGATCGGACGTAACCCCCGCTAGTCTAGAAAAGAAACTTTCTGGAGCAAGGGTTGGTGCACAGTCCGTTATGTTTAATTAAAAGGCGCAATATATAGCTTTGTCCCTTAAGTTCAAAATGCGATATGTAAACAGGGTCTTCATAGAGTATTTTGCAAGTCATTTTTTTAATAAAAATACATAGCTGGTTTTGAACTTTTCTAAACCAGTTAAAAAAACATTTGTGCAGTTCACACCAGGTAGAAGTGAAACCTTAATAAAACTAAGGTGAGAGAGAATGAGATAAATGCAGTATCAGGAGTGGGATAATTATAGGATTTATTTATTATAAATATTGGTACCCAGTTGATAATTTTTTTTCATTTTATTATTCATGATCCATGTCTTCAATTTCTACAAGTGATACGAGCGGCTTATGATAACATAAGTATGAGACAAAAGTTTTTATTTCGATTTTTATCAATATATCTGTGAAATACCGCGTCAAGGCGCCTTCTCCCTCGGTTTTACTACAAAATTTTGGGAGTCGAATCTACCTCTTCAGATACATGAATAGAACAAATTCTGTTTTATAGCCTAAGACCTCCACATTATAAAAGTATAAGGGGTGCCGGCGATCAACTGAGTGAGACATTCTATGTATCTGATGAGGTAAATGGAACTATTGCCAGCCGGCGGAAACTGTGTTCTATCTCATTCTCTCGCAGGCTAAATCCCATAGATCTATATTTTTGTCTCTTTTTAGTGTCGCTTTTTCGTTTCATAAAGTTTCAAATCACTCCCAACGATTTATAAAGAAGTTTTCACTTCAAAAATTAAAAACGGATTTTACAGGCCCATTCGTAACGCCTTGTTCTATCGAACAGTGAAAAAAAACATTTTCCGAAAAAAAATGTTTAGCAGATTCTGCAGGCGCAACGATAATATACTAGTAAATAGTAAGAAACTGAAAGGTATATTATATGCGATAAATGTAAGTACCTATATAAACACAATATTACAAATAATTATATTTTATCAAATAATATTTATTTCTAAATGTTGGTACCTAAAATTAATATATCTAAAAGAGGCTGAGCAGTCCATAAAGTATGGTACCTATGTCATAATTTTTAGACAATTTAAATACTACCCTCTGCTATAAGAGTGATTTTATGTATTTTATTTTATAAGACATTCTATTTCCTAGTTTAAACCAATAGTTTGTGAGCTTTCGTTTTAAAAACGAAGGTTTGTAAGTTCAATAAAATTATTTTTTTACTTTGCACGTATGTAGCAACGTGGATCTTTATTAGAAAATGCCGAAAGGCAACGGTTTTCGAGAAAGAACAAAAGTAAATAAAAAATTAAGCATAAGTAGGTACTAATATTTGTGGCCATTTTATCATGTAGCAATACTAGTAACACGAGAATTTTAGTCACATCAAAGTCTTATTTTAAGTGTTATTTAACAAAAACGCTAAAAAAATGAAAAACTTATAAAGACGGGCAAATAATAATTCATTTTATACTTAATCATATTCAAAAAATGTTCTTAAACCCAGTCTTTTGTTTTTGTAGTCAATACTTTGTGACTCATTTCCGGTGAGTATATAAACTCCGCCTGCTACCCTTTCACCGCCTCTTCCTCGAATGAGCAAGGTCCGTTCACGTGAGGTTGTGTGTCTCCTTACAAAATAGGTCACACAATCCTCTTAATTTTCGTGAAATAATCTAGTAAAAATTAAAAAAAAATAATAAAAACTCTCAAAAACCCCAAAAAAATCGAAAAAGTAGTGAAAACGTACGGGAAACAAGTGTAACTTTATTTTGAATTAGTGCGTGCGTGTACAACGTGGGCATTCCAGAATACTATAGCCATTTTGAAAAGGAAAGATTTTAATATCCACGTTGTGGTCTTGTATTTAAATTAAATGTGTGCAGTGTTTGAAGTTACAATAAAGCCTAAACATGAATCCAGGACCACCTAACTATCCGATGGCGTCTCTGTATGTGGGAGACCTCCACTATGACATCAACGAGGCAATGCTGTTTGAAAAATTCTCTACGGCAGGGACCGTGCTTTCAATACGTGTTTGCCGAGATGTGATAACTCGCCGCTCTCTGGGTTATGCCTACGTCAATTTCCAACAACCAGCTGACGGTAAATATTACAGTTTTTATTTTTGGAGATTTCAATTCTTCATTCCATATTGTATAAGTTTTTTCGAGGAAACATGCGAATAAAACTAAATTTTACATTTTTACAGCGGAACGAGCTTTGGACTCCATGAACTTCGACATGATAAAGGGAAGACCAATTAGGATTATGTGGTCTCAAAGGGATCCTTCTCTTCGAAAATCTGGTGTTGGTAACGTTTTCATTAAAAATTTGGATAAAAACATTGATAACAAAGCCATGTACGATACGTTTTCTGCGTTCGGAAACATTCTTAGTTGCAAAGTAGCCCAAGATGAGACAGGTGCCTCAAAAGGGTACGGATTTGTCCATTTCGAAACAGAGGAGGCTGCCAACAAGTCCATCGATAAAGTAAATGGAATGTTACTGAATGGTAAAAAAGTATACGTGGGCAAATTCATTCCCCGTAAAGAACGCGAAAAGGAACTGGGAGAAAGAGCCAAGTTATTCAGAAATGTTTACGTGAAGAACTTTGGCGAAGATATAACTGATGAGTTGCTACGAGAAATGTTTGAGAAATACGGACGTATTACCAGTCATAAAGTAATGAATAAGGGCGGAGCGTCTCTCGGCTTTGGATTCGTAGCCTTCCAAGATCCTGATGCAGCGGAGCAAGCTGTAATCGAGCTCAATGGCAAGGAGTTAGTTGAAGGAAAGCCTCTGTACGTTGGGCGAGCTCAGAAGAAGGCAGACCGACAGACCGAACTGAAGCGCAAGTTTGAGCAACTCAAGATAGAACGGCTCAGTCGTTTCCAGGGTGTGAACCTTTATGTTAAGAATTTGGATGATACCATTGATGATGAGCGTCTCCGTAAAGAGTTCATGGCCTTTGGCACCATTACTTCTGCCAAGGTATGTATTATTAAATACAGTAATTTGTTGAACACCCATTGTTTGCATTTTTATGTGTGGATCTAAATTTTTTAAATGCTCAAAACCAATTCTTCCGGTAAGAAGCATTGTGGCGTATGTAACATACGTCCTATCACTAAAAGGCCCTAACTGCAGGGCTGGTATCTACACCAAAGATAAAGTCAATATTTCGGTAATATCAGCCCTGCAGTTAGTGCCTTTAGTATGTTACAAATGCCACAATGCTTCACACATAATGAATTACTAGTTATTATTTTCATATCACATTCTAAGCAATTTAAGTACTTTTTAGTAGTATTATTTTATTATGATTAAAATATAACAGCTGTTGAAATATTGTTATTGTGTAGGGTCTTTTAATTGAAGCCACATTCATTACTATTTCGTGAATATTGTTTTAGAATTCAGTAGGCTAGATTTTTATGAAAGGTAGATGAAAAGTAAAATAATTATAAACTAAATAAGTAATTTGTATTTAACACCGTAATATGTTTTCAGGTTATGCTGGAAGATGGACGCAGCAAGGGTTTCGGTTTTGTCTGTTTCTCCGCTCCTGAAGAAGCCACTAAAGCTGTGACTGATATGAATGGCAGAATAATGGGAAGCAAGCCCCTTTACGTGGCACTAGCGCAGAGGAAGGAAGAACGCAAAGCCCATTTGGCTTCCCAGTACATGCAGAGGATGACCAACATGCGAATGCAGCAGATGGGCCAGATTTACCAGGCAGGCGGTGGCGGGGGCTACTTCGTGCCCACCATCCCACCGGCGCAGCGCTTCTACGGGCCGGCGCAGATGGCTCCCATTCGCGCCTCCCCGCGCTGGCAGGCCCAGCCACCTGTGCGCGCCGCGCGCGCAGGCCGCTGCTTACCCCGCCATGGGCTTCCGGCCCACGGCGCGCGCACCGCAGGCCGCCATGCGTGGATCGCTGCCCGCGCGCCCCATCACGGGCCAGCAGGGCGCGGCGGCGCGCGCCCCACTGCCGGCGCCCCGCCCCGCCTCCTACAAGTACACGGCCAACATGCGCAACCCACCCGCCCCCCAGCAGGCTGTGCACATCCAGGGCCAGGAGCCGCTCACGGCTTCCATGCTGGCCTCGGCCCCCCTGCAGGAGCAGAAGCAGATGCTGGGCGAGCGCCTGTTCCCTCTCATCCAGCGCATGCACCCCGAGCTCGCGGGTAAGATCACCGGGATGTTGCTAGAGATCGACAACTCTGAGCTGCTGCACATGTTGGAGCACGGAGAGTCGCTGAAGGCCAAGGTGGAGGAAGCCGTCGCAGTACTTCAAGCTCACCAGGCCAAGCAACAAGCAACCAAGAAGGAGTAAACACCCTAAAAGTGCATCACTCCCACGTTTGTAACATTGTTAAAAAAAATTAAAAAGAAAAAAGTTTCGCAATTAAAAAAATGAAAAATGTACGTGAAAAACTAAGGTAACATCTGCTTTTCCCAAGATACCTTTGTGTATTATTTCTCCAGGGAAAATAATCACTTTCGCCTTACAAAAATAAACTTCGGTAATTGTTTTAATTTTTAACTATCCGCATTACTTGTATTTTGCCTCGAGGTGAAATTGTTTTTAATTTGTTACCGTTTAATTATTTTTTACACCTAGAAGGTGATTATGTTATTTTACAAGAGTGGTCACAATGTCCATTTGCTTGTTTGCGTTACGTAATTATATGACTT
Source organism: Micrasema minimum (assembly GCA_022494985.1). Lineage (NCBI taxonomy): Eukaryota > Metazoa > Arthropoda > Insecta > Trichoptera > Brachycentridae > Micrasema > Micrasema minimum. Next base: position 16,999 of record JAGVSP010005817.1, read on the forward strand.
GCTCAAACGTAAAATCATTTTAATTTCACATAAAGTTAACACTTATTTTTTTGTAATTTTCTCACCTCAACGATATGTATGGATTATTACCAGGGTTAAATAAATTTCTTTAATTTTTAATGCTTTTTTATTTCTATATTGTATTTTGTCGAGGTTTTTGTATTTAAGATACAATACATTGCCGGACCAATGGTACAGGTGATAAGTACTGGTGTAAGTAAGGTTTTCTAGACTAATATTCAGGCGATTTTTAAAGCACTGTTTTTGTGAAAAATCACCTCCAAAGTGCTGTACAAAGAGGCAAGATCGCTAAACGTCTTGCAGCTATGTGCATGAACGCTTGGCTTTAGTATTTAGACCGCATTGTTGATGAAGGGTATGTGATAGCATCCCGTAAAGGGCGGGTGGTGGCCCAGTGTTAGTGCCGCTCCCTGGTTCATTACTGCTGAGACTTAATTCCTATTTCCAGGCACAAGCCACTTGGGCCTCATTAAAAATAATATTTACAAATTGACATATATTGTTAACGGGAAAATACCTCCTATGTTGTGGTAAATGGGAAAATAACAAAATGAGTTAAATGTCCCAGTCGGTAGAACAGTTGAAACTCTGCAATGTCATATATTTCAAACAAGGTTATTGAGAATTATTGTTTTCTGTTAATAAATATGTTAATCTGAATTGTTGCCTTAGAACCTGAACCAGATACTAAATGGAAAACATTTCATTGTATCTCATCCTATTCAAG
>JAGVSP010005820.1:0-21543 GCA_022494985.1 Micrasema minimum
TTATTTATTGTATTTATTTATCTACACCAGTAAATAATCGCTTAAATCTTATTATGCCTTTAGTCGTAAATTTTCAATAGAATTGAAACATATTCACCGATATATTCGTAAAGATTTATTGTGAGAATACAAAGCGATAAAATAATATGAAATAAGGTGTTATTTCGTTGCAAGTAATACTTAATTTATTGTTTACTCAATTTATTTTTAGATCACAGCTTTTCATTTGTTATGGGTAGAGGAATTTAAAACGGAGGTAATAAATTAAGTAAAATGAGCAGAAAAAAACTTTACCCCTTTGTAATTTAGTGGAATTGATAATTACAAAAAAAAATTTTAGGTTGAATATTTCTTCGAACTCATTCCATAGCCGCGAACTGTGTGGAACAAATTAATTCTACAAACTGCAATATTCCATAATATTTCGTCTTCTCTTAGTCTGGTTCACGTCTCGCAGTTTAAAATAAATGCATACAAAATGCAACAAAAGGATGTTTAATAAGGTGTTAACTTGTAGTCAATAAAACATATTGTGTAAATCGACATTTTCGACCCATTGTGTTAGTTTACGTTTAAACTACGGGGATTGTACATGTGAACATAACAAGGGCAGAAGCTGGCGGCTGTTAGTTTATATCATGTTCATGACTTAAGAGCCACACCACATGACTCACAGCCGCTTTCCCATACAAACGTGTTCCTCGATTTTCTCCCTGGAATTTAACATTACAACAATGATTTTATCACACTTTTAAGATATCGACCAGATGCGTGTTCGTATCGTCATATTTTTTGAAAGTTTATTTATCTCCTTTGATAAATAAAACAATTTAAAAATAAGAAAATGCAAACACGCATCTAGTCAGTATTTGAATTGTGTTTAAAAAACATAGCTATAATGTTAAATTCTAGGGAGAAAATTGAGGAAAACCTTTGTATGGGAAGCGGCCGCGAGTCACGTGGTGTGGTATGCACATAACATTTTTTTCTTAAAACACATGCACTCACTAAATTTATTACTTACGGCAAGTGTAAAACTTGTAGGTATTAATCAAAAATAATAAAACAGACTAAGATATCAAAACTTTTCCTATTTGCTTTCAGTCACATTTTCCTATTTCATTCGAAACCCCGACCGTAGTTACCAACACTCAAAACTTTATATTTATTTTGATAAATAGAGTTAGAACATTTCTATCTTACTTCTCAAGATGGAGAGTTACTTTCTCTACATCAGAGTTACTTTTCCTCGGAAATTTAGGGGTTGAAATAATATCAAGGGAAATAAGGTATAAATATATAATGGAATGTCATCTATCATGATAGGAACTTGTCAATCCTTAGTGAAGAACGCTTCAATATTTTATTCCTGGATATATTTGACAACATGGTTTTAATACCGGATTCAAAGTTGAGAGGTCCCGTGATAAATGACCCGAAACCTAAATTCGAGAGTTGGTAGAAACCAAATGATTAGTATCGCATTGGTTTACTAAGACGAAGAATTTGAAAACATTCTACCTCATCTCTGTAGGGATATAAAATAAAATATATACCTACTCCCGTCTTGGGATAAAATCCAGATTTGTGTACAAGTATTTGAACACGCCCAAAATGTTGTATAAAATTCCTGGTCTAAATATAAGTAAAATAAATTGCAGAGTCATCTGCAGGCGATTACTGGTACTTAATTTAACTCGTCAGAAGAGTCTTAATTACAAAAATAAAGTAATAAAGACATGGCATGATCAAGTAAAACAAGTGCTGGAAAGTGGGCATGTAAGAAGTCGGAATAATCGACGTGCGTGCATGAGAAGATGTATGAATGTGGAGGAAGCTAGAGAAGTATGCCAGGACCGAGTGGTGTGGCGTTCTATCCTCTCTGCCTACCCCTTCGGGAAATGGCGTGAATCTCTACAGAGATGAAAATAATTTTTGTTCAAATTCCGGAATATGGATATTTGAGCGTTTACAGGGCTTATGACATGTCATTGGCTGGGTTAAGTCGCCACTTGCCGTACTACAACATTCCCCGTTCCGCTTATTTAGTGAATATCCACACCAGGGAAGATTTTGCCTGAGTGTTACATGTTTAAAAACCATCCACTAGCGCGTACTAATTACATATATGTATTGATATTGAAGTTAAGTATTTTTATAAGCCAATTTCTTCATTTTTGTTATTAAAATCATGTCCGAATTAAAATAATTACTAGTAATTGCCTGCAGAGAACTCTGGAATTTATTTTACTCATATTTAGACCAGGATTTTTTTACGAGTATTACAACATTTTTAAGTGTGTTCAAATACCTGTACACAAATCTGGATTTTTTCCATGACAGGAGTAGATATATATTTGATTTTTCATATCTCTCCAGAGAGTGAAGTGGATTTTTTCAAATTCGGGAATATGGATATTCGAGCTATTACAAGGCTTACGACCTGTCATCAGCTGGGTTAAGTGGCCGCTTGACGTACAACAACGTGTTTTATTTTCCCCTACTACATTAGTCATCGACAAGTTACGGAATGGTCCCTTCACCATCAGATAATATTACCACCTAGGTTCAAAGTCGTTAAAGCTGTGGGTTCCTTTTTTGTATTTTCAAGTGATAAAATCTTGGCATTTCGTTCTAGGAAAATCGGTTTCGATACGATCTTGTTTCACGTGCGATATTATATCAGCATATTTTGCAGGAGAGATTTGAATAAATAAGTTTTCGTGAAGGTTTTCTTCATTTCCATAGAGAAATTTTACATTCAAAAGCAGTGGATCCAAAAAATAGTATTGGATATGAAGAGATTCGATTACTAGAAAAAAAATGTCAAACACATTCAAGTTATTATGTTTCAAGAAGTACCTACTAAGAGAAATTTCGTTTTGGTGAGAACAGGAAGTTATATTCTTTTTTTTTTCTGATATTACTATAAATGTATTTCCATGTGTTACAATTTTCCTATAATCACGTCGCACCTGAGTGATGATATTGGAAGAATTGAAAAATTGAAAAAAATGGAAATATGGACTTAATTTACTTAGAGGACGTAATTTTTTTTTACATTAAATTTTTTTTCTATGAGCAAGTCTCTATTAATTACCGTATTATTTTTTTTTATGGATGTTACGGTTGGGTAAATTTGATGTCGGTATTATTTTTTAAATAAGAAACGAGGTATTTTTTTATTTCTTAGATGATTATAGAGTTAATATGCATGAAAGTTTTTTTGCAATGTTTCAGACGATCATATTGTAAAAATAATAAATTTAAAAATCCCTTTAAGAAAAAAATGGTCATCTTTTAAAATCGAGTAAAAAGGGTAAAATAAAAATTATTTTGTTAAAACCAACACAAAATGGCAAGTCTGATCTGTAATAAAATGTAAACTTTAAAACGTTACTATATTATAGAAAGCATCCTTGTTTTTTTACTATTTTAAAAAAAAATACTAATTTCGACTACATCGTGTCATCTACGAGTAAAAAATTATAGTTCTGAAGATGACATAGCTTATTCACTTTCATGATTCACAAAGAGAGTGCTTTTATTATGAGTAAATGAAAGTACCAATATTATTATTACAATACTATAAGGTCACTAGATTAAGTTAAACAGGTTCTTGGCGTGCTGGACGTCCACTGTTGATAATTCGCCGGCAGTTTGCGTCAGAGCTGCGGGACGTGGACTTGACTTGGGAGGATGCACGGGAGCTGGCGGCCGATCGCTTGGCTTGGAGGCAGTTTTTGGAATCCATATGCTCCACATAGAGAGCGAATATGGTATGATGATGATTAAGTTTACTTAAACGGTGTACATAAATAACTTAGTTACCTAACGAAAAAGTAACAAAGGCTTAAAGCGTTGTTGTTATAAGCAAGTTAGAAATTAAGTGCGTAAATAAGAAAAAGCATTAAAAATAGGACCTTGAAGAACGGGATCCGGGATTATCCGGATGGATAATACTATTTACAGAAAATATTACAGCTTTTGTATTTGAGTGCGTAAGAATAAAAGCGATTTACCTTCATGGAAGGTAGATTAAAAATATATATGAAAGGATTATATTCTTATGATTTATAAAACTGTATAAAAGTGCGCGTCATGCAAAAAGACGCTGGCGGTCAAGTTGCGCACTCGCGAATTAAGCGATTATCGGCCTTATTTGCGAAGCGGGGTGGGCGGGTCACTTGCGCAAACCAACCCCCTCCACTTACCTCCAGCGTCTTTATACTTGACGCGACCTATACTGTAGTTGTCATTTAACTAACATTAAAATAAAAAAAAAACAAATATTGAAAAAATAAATAAAAATGAGTGTATGATTTTTAATCGTAATGTATTTTAATTTAACTTCGAAAAAAAAAAAAAAAATAGCCCGTCTCGCAGTTGTTATGTATTTTTTCAAATTAAAATTATATTAAAATGTAAGACCACAAGGTTAATGCTTTAAACATTAATAATACCCAAGTTTTTATTACAATCTCTCTGATAAATCAACATATTTCAGGTTTTTCAAACCATTTAAGTGTTAGTTTTTTTTAAATAAAAACTGGAGATACGCCAATTTTATTCAGGTCTACTCATTTTTCAGTAACGAAAGTTTGAAAAATAATCTAAGGGATGTTTTATAACATCTGTAATTATTTACCGAAATAGCAACGGAAGTCTGTTTTTCATTTCAAGTTTATAAACGAACTTCAGTTTCCCCTTTCAAATTTATTGTCGGCTTTGCTAAAGACGTGTTGGTATTCCTAGTAAATTATTCTTCACCGTTTAGTAGAAGAAAATAAATGTTTTTCTTGTTAAAAGATTTACAGGAGGCGGTGACACATTGGTAACATAAAAGAAACTCCCATTCTACGATGGCAAATATGCTGGTGATTTACAAACACTTAAATATAAAATAACCAAAAAAAACTCATAAAAGGTCACATATTCCCATAGAAATTACGCACACAAATAACGTAAATAAACTAACAAGTCCATAGAAATGACTTAAATAGAATATAATTTATTAAATAAAATATGCTGTTAGCTGTGTATTTTATTATTTTTATGTTCATAAGTTGTAATAGCGGAGGAAAATGTGTTTTTCAAAATTATTGCTCGTGAACCTTGAAGTGTATGGAGTTGTAAAAAAAATAGTTTTTGTAAGTTTATAGTGGAGAATTAGGAGTGTACTTGAACGAAGATTTACCAAAAAGACTGAATCCGGTCATTTGTCCGTTGGACGGAACATAGAAAAACTAAATTATTTTTAAAGTTGTCTATTTTTCTGCCCATAATCTACTTCCATAAGTAGCTAATAAATTCAAGAAAGCTTGCTTTCATTTTCTCGCTCATGCTAGGACTGCATCACATAAATCTGTCAAATTTTGTTATCGAGAAACATAAAAGCATAAATTTTACATATTTTCGTGATGCGTTTAATATTTTTTATCTTACACGCATTAAATAATTAATGTATTCACGTGGATAAACGTCGAAAAGTTAACATTTGTTTACCTGTAAGTAAAATCTTATCGTGCTCATACCATATACACTCCCTGTGTGGAGCATATGGATTCCACAAACTGCCTCCAAGCCAAGCGATCGGCCGCCAGTTCCCACCCAACTGCCAACGGATTGTCAACAGCGGACGTCCAGGACGCCGAGAACCCGATGCTTTGTAAAATAGGTAAGCATGTTTCTCGAGAGCCGTAACTATGCTTGCCTACTTAAATATAGTAAAAATTATTGTGGACAGGGCGTTTTTATAGTAAGTAACCTACTATTATTTGTCACTTGGCAAAAACTCTTCGCTTCGCTGATTCTTAAGCTCGATAAGTGTCAAATATGTTTATTTATAGTTTACAGGCGTTTCACGCATCATAGAATTATACAATGTATTGTAGTTTTATTGTTATATGTGTATAAATATTTATGTACATAAAAATACTTTCGTATACACATAAAAATATTTATGTTTTGTTTGCACGTTCAAGATATAAAATCTGAGTCTAGACTAGGTACTACACTGTCAAATAAGTACCCGGAATTTGAAATAAAACACAAACAACTTATCAATCATCTAAATTTTATTACATCCCCTTCAAAATAGGCCCCTTCTGAGGCAATACACTTCTTCCAACGAACAATCCAATCATCGAAACACTTTTTAAAGCTATATTCCGGGATGGCCTTCAGTTCTCGTTGCGAATTAGTTTTGATGTCTTCAATGCTCTCAAAACGGGTTCCACGAAGTGGTAATTTGAGTTTTGGAAACAGGAAAAAGTCACACGGGGCCATATCTGGAGAGTACGGTGGTTGTTCGATGATATTTGTTGAATTTTTGTTCAAAAACTCGTTCACAATGATCGCTTTTGTGCGCTGGTGCATTATCGTGGTGCAAAATCCAACTGTTGTTCCGCCACAAATCTGGTCTTTTGCGACGAACATTCTCTCTCAAACGCCTCATAACGCCAAGATAATATTTCTTTATTGACGGTTTGGCCCTCCGGTAAAAATTCCGAATAAACAACACCACGAATATCGAAGAAAACGGTCAGCATCACCTTGATTTTCGATTTGCTTCGGCGCGGTTTTTTCGGTTTCGGCTCATTTTTGGTGCGCCATTCTGATGATTGTTGACTTGTTTGCATGTCGTACTCGAAAACCCATGTCCTCTTTGAACGATTTATACCAATCGTAAACTTGAGTTTCGACATGGTTGAATCACCAAATGTTTTTTTTAACATTTCCAACGTTTTGGCACAAGAAATTTCGTTTGAAACACAAAATTTCACACAAACTCTTTGTTCGATATTTTTATCCATAGTAAAAATCGCAACGCACACAAAAGGTTGACTTGTTCCTAATGACGCCGTAACCAAACTAAATGACACATAGCAATAAAAATTCACAGAATAGTGGCTGACAGTTGTGCCAACCTGGGAAAAAATTTTTTTTGAAATATTCTCAGAGGGAAAATTTAAAATGAGAATTTCCGGGTACTTATTTGACAGAAGGTATATAGATAAAGATGAATAATACTATTTTGGATTAAAGTTTTAAAATATATAACTTCCCAACTTACAGTGATACCTACCTAATGTATTTTTATTATGTTATCGTCCGTCTCGTGGTGTATTGATAAGCTCGTTGGGCTACCAACGCGAGGTTTAGAGTTCGATTGCTGTTGGGGTCATCATGAAATCTTTATTTATTAACTGTGATTTTTTACGAACGACGCCTCTTGCCTCCATGTATAGAAGAATCAGAATACACTGCACATGGTTAACTAAACAATTATCTATACACCATATAAGGGAAGAAAAGGAATTACGTAATTTTTTTATTAAATGTAGATACTTTTGAGAAGATTTAGTTTAATTTTTTTTTAATATCCAACAGTTTGTGTAAGAAATTGTTTTTTTAATAAGATGTAGCACCTAACTTTAGAACCTGACTCGAACACTCTGTCTTATCAAAGCTACTCCGTTTTCTCCATCCAATAAATGAATTCACATCATCTAGAAGTAGTTTTTTGATACTGACATTATTTTCAAAGTAGGTACTATTTAAACAACATTTAAAAAATAAAAATTTAATATAAACGCTGGAGAAACAAAAACACTCGTAACAGAAACATTTTAAACGGGATTTTGAAATTTGAAAACAAATTAAGTTCAGTTTAAACCATATTTTTATAAAATTATTAAATTTAAGCTATTTCTGGAGAACTTAGCTAAAATACCTTAAGTTTTATTTGAGAGAAATACTTCACTACTGACCTTTAAAAAGGCGAGGTAGTAAAGGGAACATATGAATGTAATTTAATCTATGTTCCCATGCCTCTATAATTTTTCCTCCTGAAATTATTTACAAACCGGTATAAATACGATATATTGGTAGGTTATAGGCAGAATGTTAACACGCTTAAAAATAATATCGGTATGACAACCCAAGTTTAAATTATCATGGCCGTTCTTTAGGAATTTTTGTTTGTTATGTAAACTCGTTGAAGAACAATACGGTTTCGATTTAGAAATGAATATTTGAATATTAAATGAACCTGAATGCTTCATTTTAATTTACTATGGTAATGAAAATACAGCTTGCTTTGCTTAAATGAACTTCGTTTATCACTAAATGACACTAATTTAAACCCAAAACTGTATTTTATATTTCGTAATGTACAATGATTCATTCACTCTAAAAGTTAAAATGTTTAATAAAAGAGACTTAAATAAGTATTTTTTGAAAAATAAACAAAGGTCAGTGTAGATAAATACAGTAGAATAAATAGGGTTGTTCCCGATAGCATGAATATCCTTGAAAACGTTATAAATATTTAAAGTATATTTTTACAATTCCAACGATATAAAACACAATGATCAAAAATGTTGTTTTTATTTATAAATTTTTGTTTTAAAAACACGAAATTACCAGTGACTTTTAACGCCCGTTATTGGATAATGACGTCATACCCGTCCATTATGAAAGGCGGGAAATTCATAACGAAGTGAGCGCCCATATTGATGTGACGTCACACCGCATGCGCGCCAAATGGAGGATTTTGCGAGCGATTTGAAAAAGCGCTATTTCAAATCGCGCTAGAAAATTCATATGACATCGTAAAAATTTTGAAAAAATCCCTTAATATTGTTATTTTTCAATAATTTTTTTAAAATAAAAAATAGAAAATCGGAAAGAACCCAATTATGAAAAAAAACATTTAAAAAAAATTCCATGCTTAGGGTACCGTCGTGTGTAAATTTACTAGGCATTTAGGTATTTTACAATCAAAACACTGCATGCATTAATCACAAGTTATTATTATTAATATCATGGATAATTTAAAAATAGTTGTTTTCATACATTCAACGCATTCAACGTATTTAACGCATTCACGCATTCAACAGTATAAAAGCTGTCTGGAGATCGGATGTTTACTCGGTTAGAACAAAATTCCGCCTTTATAACTCCTGCATCACGCCTGTTTCTCCTCTATGGCTGCGAATCGTGGCACCTAACCAGGGGCCAAGATAGCAGACATCTGAGTTTTGAGAATAGGTGTCATAGAAGAATTTTAGGTGTGCGGTGGTTTGACTTTGTAAGGAACACTGAGGTGAGGCAACGGACACAGCAACCAGGTTTCAGGTTTCAATGCCACAAAATGGCGTTTATTTTCAATATTTTTTTTAATACAAAAATAAAAAAGATTCCACTAACCATGTGGTTATCAGTGGATTTCTTTAGTTAGTCTTGGCATATAGAATCATCGTAAATAAAAATAAAACAATGAGAAACAAGATTTGATTTTAGCTATGAAACTTATACAATATAAAGAATAACAATACCTACATACATACATAGGTACATAGGCAATGAGAAGTAATTGGTATCTACTGTCGCCCGGCGAAGGCGTTTCAGCTGGCTAGGTCATATACCTACTATGTATGCCTCCCGAGAGCCTTAACCATGCATGCCTATTTTACAAGGCATCAGGTTCTCGGCGTCCTGGTCGTCCACTGTTGACAATTCGTCGGCAGTTTGCGTCAGAGCTGCGGGGCGTGGACTTGACTAAGGAGGATGCACGGAAGCTGGCAGCCGATCGCTTGGCCTGGAGGCAGTTTGTGGATTCCTTTCAATGTATGAGCACTAAACACCCTAGTTATATCTAAGTTTGGTTTTTATTTTAAAAATATTTCTGTTCTATTTTCAAACAGTAGATTTCCCCTTTATAATGCCCAGCCTCCAACTATCACTAAACAGATTATGTTATGACCAATATTTTGGTCTATTAAGTAGTCCGGGTCTAGATAGCTCCCCAGTTTTCATTTGTCAAAACTCCAAGTAAATTATTTAGTTAAGTTGTTTTGTGAGTTGACTATGTTGTTGAATAGAATCAGAATAACGAAAAGTTTTGGCAAGCGCACTCATTGTTTTCACCGTTTATTTTTGCCTTATAAATTATATTCAGCATTCATTTCACCCCATAAATTAAACCCACCGAGTTTTTCTTCCTAGCGGTACTGAGCTTTCGTTTAGGCGCTTTTATCAAAGGGTTGAGAAAAAGAATATTTTATCAACTAAAATTGAACAAAAGGCTACACTTAATGGCTTTATAAATGTCTGTTAATAATTGAATTTTAATGGAACATTAAATGATCTGTGCAACTTTTTAAAGAATTTGTAACAGTTTTATCATCATTACCAGTTCTATTTTAGTGGAAATGAGAGGAAATTAAAATTTCATGTGTGATACCTTGGACTGGTACTGAGCGTAAGACTGATCATCTTACTTTTATGTAATAAAACTATTGAGATATATGTACTTAGTGTACCAATGCAGTGCCCTATGCACCATTGGGTGCGGATAAGGGTAAGTAGTAGTAGTATTTGTTTTATACATTTTTAAAAGCATATAATATATCAATATATACTTAAACTTTTACTTAAAAAACATCAGCAATTAAATTAGATCCGCTAAACGCCAAGCCGACCATTCAATATTCTATACAGTTTTCTTTTTATACGGGACAGTTTGCAAAGTGTACAAAAAACTTTACAGTTTTCTGTACTGTATAAAGTGCACAAAAAATTGTACAGTTTTCTGTACTGTATAAAGGGCACAAAAAATTGTACAGTTTTCTGTACTGCATAAAGTGCACATACGTTTTTAAGATAAGCTCCAAAGTAAAAATATTTGGTAGGTACAAACTAATATTTTTAACGAAATAAATGTGTAGAAGTACTTTATTACTGACAAATAGCGGCTTGTTATAATAACTTGTACAACAAGTATTCTGATCCTAGCTACTTTTACGTTTTGTGATACAATCAGCTTATTATAAAGCCACGTCGTACTTCGCATGGGAGTAAAATAAATAACATTATATGAAGGCACTTATTTTTACCTTTTTGATTTTGTATTTCTAAAGAAACAACGAAATCGTAAATTTCAGTCAGGTTTACAAAACAAATAATAAATCCGAGATACAGCCCTGGATTGGACGTGTTTTAATAAAACTGTATTTTAACTTTAACTTTGGCTTTGATGTACAAAAATTCAGTTTTTAATCCAAATGGGTTCCAAACATGAGGAATACACGTAACCTTAATTTTATGAGAAATGTGAGTACTTTTAAAAAGCACGTTCCCTCGAAGGCATGTGAAGAAGTACTTAAGAATCACATATTTCATAAAAAAAAACGTACGTACAATTTTTCCTAAAAATTAGATGACGTTATGCGACAAATGGTCAAGTGAAAGAAAAAAACATGTGATTTTCAAATATGTTTTTGCAAAAATTCATCAAAAGTTTTTTGACATTTATCGCTATCATCATTCAATATCTGCTCCCGATGTTAGCATATTCCACAAACTGCTTTCAGGCCTAGCATTCGTCCTTCAAAATCCGGTCAAACATTACAAACTGGGAATTGATTTGATTGATGACTTAACAACACGAATAAATTAATAGGTAAGATATTATTTGATTCTCTAACCTGTATACCAATAAATTGGTTTGGTACGATGTTAAAAAAACGAACATATATACTTAGTACGATTTTTTTTTGAACGGCATGGCATTAAAAAGCATAAGTACTTAAAAGTGGTCATACAAAAAGTCGGAACGATCAATGTGCACGCATGAGAAGATGTACGAATGTGGAGGAAGCAAGGAAAGCGTGCCAGAACAGAGTTCTATCCTCTCCACCTACCCCTTCGGAGAAACACAGTAGGGTTTAGTTAGATAAATAAAACCCTATTCCATGGCAAAAATTTTGGCATGATTTCAGTAATGAATAGGCTGCAATTTTTCTGAACTGTAGTTTTTGCTGTATATTTCTACTATTATTGAGGGTTTAAGTTTGTTTTGGTTCTAAAAATAAACCAATAATGAAGTTACTATCAATCACTTACGAACGATCTAATTCCACTCATCGATTAGTTGGTATCAATTAACTTGTTTTTCCGATTCCTATTTCTGCTTTTTAAACATTTAAGACCCACGCGTAGAGATATTTATACCCTATCCGTGAGAAGTGAACACCTTTACTAAGGGATGCATTTAGAAAAATATACTACTCTCACAAGGAATAATACTTTAACACATAAGCAATAAAATACGAAAGATTAATTCTTTAGTTACCATAATAGTAAGAAAAATAATAAGTACAAAAATTATTAATATATTTTTAATTTATTTATTTTTAAATTAGTTTTGTTTTTATGTACAGCAATAACAATAAAAATTAGACAAAAACTTTATTACTAGAAACACCCACCATGCTAGAATTAAAACAAAGAACATTATTTCAAGTGCGTAAAGGTTCTATCTAAAACGCATATCTATTTAATAATTTGACAGAAAAAAGTTTTTTTTAGCTTAAAAAGAGAAAAAAAAATCGACACCGTTTTTAAAGCTTTATTAAAAATTCATAGTAAAATATAAGTTTTTTCGAAATTGTTTTTGGATTAACTGTTGTTGTTGCCAAAATTCTGATTTAAACAAAAACGAAATGTTAAAACTGCTCTCCTGAAAAAAACAGTTATTTCAAGCTGTATTCTGATATTCTGGTAAAGAAGTATGTTTACAGAACCTACATAATTCAGTTCAAAGTTTCGCCCTTTCGTCATTTTTTGTTTAATTTATTCCTAAATAACAAAATTCTGCGGTGACTGTTAACAAAGAACAGTTGTTTTAAATAGCGCATTTCAACTGGGGAAAACATTTCGCATGAGAGAAAAAAATAGCGAGTGATCGTTAGTATCAGTACGCCTTTAGGCTTTTTCCTTCGGCGATACCATCTAACTTTCTAAACCAACTTGATGCTGGACTTCTTTACCCCGTTGGATTATTCCAGTTTACCGTAAAGCTTCCTTATAATTATGAAAGTTTCCACATAAACTTACGGTTAAATTAACAAAACCTTGAATGGAAGGGTTGGAACGCTATAAAGTTTAATGAAGGGTGTAAAATAATTTAAATGTCGCGGTTGCTTGCACGATTATACTAATTATTACTTAAATTTTAGATTTACAGTTCACCTCTCAAAACCCTTTGATTTATAATTCTGTGGACTGTGGCAGTCAGTTCTGATTCATTGTCAGTCTGTTTATGGTTTCTATGATTTTAGTGTTCCAATTTTGTCATGGCAGAATAATAAATAAACAAAGTAGAAAACAAACAATGAAATTATTACCTACGGTTAAAAAAAACTGGTTTATTAATTTTAATTATTGAATAATAAATGACTGACCACATAGAGCACTGCATAAGTATACCGAGTGTATCTTAATAGTTTACAAATGATCGGTTACATTTTGCTTCAAATAAACTTACTTTCATTAAAACCAACACGTATTTATATTTTTTCTTCCCATCAATTTACATTTTTATACAACGATTTTTCCAGGTTTTACACGTCAGTTTATTATCCATACATCCAACGAGGGTTGATATTGAAAGAGGTTGATTGGGCATGAAAAATATACGGAAAACATGAATATTTCATTTTAAATTTAGGTACGTAGTTTGCCCTCGGTGGCGGTGGCGGTGAGGTTTACCAGATTTTTTGAATTTGACGGTTCGACAAAGGGTAAAAATAAATCATGGTTATTTTGGAATTTGATGTAATTTAAAAGATCAGTGTAAGTGTACTTAGGGAGTAGGATTACATAATGGTTGTAAATATAATAAGAAAAACCGAATCAAAGATATATCGGATTAATTGTGAATAATCAAGTTTAATACTCAAAGTTTTACTTACTAAAATCCTACCTACTTGGTCATTTTCTTTTTCTTTTTCTTACATACTATCTAAAATATAGATAATGTTTTGTACAAAATAAAGTTTTTAAAATCATCTATATAAATAGACGCACGTACTGAGAAAAGTAAATATTTTTAAATTTATTTAGTATGTACAATTTTTAACATAGACTAATATATTTTACATTACACTTAATTATATTTTTTTCCTTAGTATTCTTATCCTATTTTAACTATCCTTATTTAATGAAAGAAAAGCATCTTAGTAATTTTCTTAATTAGCATCTTAGTAACGAATAATTCCTAATTTTTTAAAGTAAAAATGACTCTGTTCATTTTTAGCAATTGAACGAAGAAGCTAAATACAATTTTATGGATGATTTGCGTCTGCAATTTCGATGAAATGGGTTTTAGTACACTTTTTTATTTGCTATTTCGATCTTTCCAGAACGAATAAACGAAGTAACCTTATTTGCAGACGATACGAAAATATGTTTCGGGGTGGTTTAACCCTTAAAAAACTGCGCTGAGAAGTTCCTTGGGGAATGGGTATGTGTGTAATAGGGCGTAACGCTAGCGATAATATACAACTTTTATATTATAAACAATTTTATTATATACACTTTTTTATTATAAACAATGTACGGAATATTTTTTCAATTGTTGATATTGGATTGTTTTATGTCAAGTAAATTAATTAAATAAGTAAATTAATTACAATGTAGATAAGTGTAGATGGCTGGGCAGGTTTCTAGGTTTCTTGGAGGCGGCCATGACACTCAATGGGTTGTAGCTCCATAAATGATGATGATGATGATGATCAGTTGAGTGTTTTAACACAGTCGCGTAGGGGTTGAAATCACTGTGGCATACATATTACTGCTCTTACATTATTTTCTACATTGGGGGTTCCATTAACCCTTGCCTTTATACATAATGATTTCTACGTGCACTCGCTAAAGTGAAACGGATTGACGAATCTAGAAACCGATAAAAGAAAAAAAGGAACAAAATAAACGTTCCGTGTCTGTACGTGACTTTGAAACAGATGAAAAATCCTTTTGAATCGATACGCGTTACAAATTGGCTACAAATGAATACAATTCGTAAACATGTGTAACAAAATATAGCATGTATGATACTGGAAGCTAAAAAATAGCTCCGTGAAAAGAGTTATGCCTACTTTATACGGAATAGAAAACTGTTCAGTTTCTTATGTAGTTTGCAAACTGTTCCATATAAAAAACGAAAACTGTATAAAATATTGAATGGCCGAAGCGACGATTGGCTGACTTTACAAATATGAACACGATTATAGGACAACTTATCCTGATAAATTACGTCATACATGTAATAAGCGATCAAAATTTACTTTGCTTGGTGGATCTATCGATGAAGATGAAGTGAAGAAAAAGGAAATGTGAATATATTCAATATAACTACCCGAATCTTGTCGATTCCCATATTTTTATTTATAGCAACACGATGATAAAAATATAAACGAGTGCAAACTGAGAGATAGTTTATTTTTGTATCTGCTAGTACCGTAAATTCAAGCTAAACGTAAAATTTTATGTCCACTATTATCATTTTGACTGTAAATACAGTAGCATACAGTACAACGCAATACACTCCAATTTTGCACAATACTGCTGGTAATATGTGTCTATAATAAGTGTCACGACTGTTCAGTGTTCAGGCTTATTCAATTTTACCATAGTAATATCTTTGTTGAATATTTCGTGAATTTACAAAATGCAAAGGGTCAATTTTATTCAAAACTGACAAAGGAAATTTCTGTTAACACAAGAGAATTTATCTCAACTCAAAAATACGCCAATTGCGTACGTCAGATCTAAATATTTTAATTAAAAATTGGTATCATCATCATATGATTTCCGCTTCCTATGTGGAGTATATGGATTCCACAAACTGCCTCCAAGCCAAGCGATCGGCCGCCAATTCCCGTGCATCCTCCCATGTTAGATACACATTCAACAACTCTGACGCAAACGTCCGAATCTGCCAACGGATTTTGCATTGGACGTCCAAGACGCCAAGAACCTGATAATAGGCAAGCATGATATTAAACATAAAAAATATAAAAAAGGTCATATTTTCAGTATTTTTAAAAGTATTTCATTCCTGAGCTAATTTTGTAGACAATTTAAATTAGTATATAATTAAGTAAAAATAATATAGGTGATGAGCCAAAATTCGACGTATATGGTTATCAGATGATGGGCGGAATGGGGAATGTTGTAATACATCACGTGGTCACTTAACCCAACCAATGCCAGGTCATAAGCCCTGTAAATGCCTTGATAATCCGTATTCGTTTCCAGAGTTTCTCTGTCTCTGTTGGGATATCAATAAGATGTACTATCTTATGCCTCGGCGCAAATACATTAAAAAATAAATAAATAAATGCATTCACATAGATTATTATTATTATTATTATGGACAATTTATATAGCGCCGTTTTCGTATAAATATACCTCAAGGACGCTTCAAATATTGAATTAAATGGAAAATTTAAAGCGAATGAAAACTCAATTTCTGTGTAGAAAATACAATGATCAAAATGAATCAAAAGATTTAGAGAACAAATGGGTCTTAAGTTTCTTTCGAAACATCCCTTCACTCTCACAGTTGCGCACTTCCGGTGGGAGAGCATTCCAAGCCACAGGGCCTGCAACCGCAAAAGCGCGCTTCCCAAATTTTGTGCCCTGTTTGCGGGTTGTTACTAAAACCCTGCCTATAGCTGCAGATGTAGCTGATCGGCTGAGACGTCTTTCAGCTAGTTTATCTGGAATACAAAGCTCTTTTACATACTCTGGAGCGGCATCATGCATGGCTTTGTACATTAGCCAACAGATATTTTAGTTGATAAATACAATATGTTTGTATATAGCGCAACATAATATTAATCACACACTTGTGATATTTTACATATATGCTAAATAAAGGTTAGTACAATGACAGATATTGGCAATTGTTTAAAACCAATAAAGTATCCTTTGTAAATTTTCTTTTAAATGATAATTAAAACATAATCAATAAGTACCTATTTACGAGTATGTATTGCAGGAAACAGATTTGAATGAGTCGTAAATATATTGTTAAGGTATGTACACAATAGGTACTTGAATTAATAAAATAAAATAAATAATATGTCATACAATGTATTAACTTTGTTTAAAAATAATTAACAAACATTATAAAATACGATCAATATAACTATCACTGTACTAATAGCCTACGACCAAATTAGGGGTGCACACAAAATTGCCGTAAAACGTTTTTTTTTTGCGGAAAAGTAGAATTATTCTATTTAGTTATTTATTTTCCCACCTCAACAAGCCAGGAGACCTAATAACAGAGGAGAACAACTTCAAAAATACTAGGTACACCAAGTGCAGTGTCTTATTTTATCATGAGGGTAGGATGATCAGTCTTTCGCTTCAGTACCAGTCAAGGTATCACACATGAAATATTAATATGAAAATCGCAGTCACAAAACAAATGCGCTATCACTATGCAATGAGGCGGACATATTTCATACATTATAGGTATCTTGTACTGGCTCTAAAGGGTAAGACTGATCACCTTGTTTTCAAGAAATGAAAATGATCAAGATATATTGGATTTGGTGTTCCAATTCAGTGCCCTATGCCCCGTTGGATGCGTATAAGGGAGAGTATCAGAAGTATTATTATCATCCAGTTTTACTTTCTATTTCACCAGTTTTCTCAAATCTAATATGTATTTTTATCGTGATTTGACCCTTGTGTCTCAAAACGGTCTAGGGGCCTGGAATTCTCTTTTTGGAATACCTAAACAGAAAATAAAACTTCAAGATTCTCACATTAGGAATGTATTTACGAACCCCTAAAAGTATATTCGATACTAGAACAATATTATGCTAAGCCGATGGAAATGGTAAACGTCTATTTGATTATCTTTGGTCGAAAGGATTTACGTATCGTTTCCTTATTATTGGTGTGTTCAATACGCCATTAGTGTTCAAATTCATTTTTTTAAAATTTAATGTTTCCTCCTTTTTTCTTCTAAAATTTATAAAGTTAAACACAAGCATAAAAGATAAGACATGAGCGTCAGATATAATGATATAAGAAAGATACAAAAAATCAGAATTTGCATGCATCAAATCACTTGAAAAATAAATATTCGTTTGCTTCAGTATTTGAACCTTGGTCATTCTGATCACCGGTCAGCTTTTACTCTTTTAACGAAATTCCTATCGCAATTAGGACTATTAACGCCTCTCTTGATTTGTTAAAAACGTTTAGAATGTTTAGCACTTTAAACCAAAGTAAAAAATATATTATAATTTTGTGCTTTAATTTATAAAATAATAATTATTATTTGTAAAGTTGTTCCAGTGCCGACATGTGGCATTTATTAAAATATGTTATGTAAATAAAAAAAAGTTAAATGACTTATTGAACATACCAGAAATGGAGTGACGATGTAGGGTAGATACCTGGTTGATAAATCTTTTGAAAGGGTATTCATGTAACGATTGGCCACAGAAGGGCATTGAAGACCACCAAAACCATTTGTCTCTAGTACCCGTGACGTCACTTTCTATGCCTAGATCCTCGATAGGAATGGTATGGCCGTTTTGGGAAATCACCAAAACACGTACATTATTGGAAACGGTGATTTTATCAATTTATTGCTTGTAAAGTGACCCCGAACACAGCTTATATTGTGATATTCAAACCGTTTTCGAAAAACAATCATTCATGATAGGTAAAATGATTACATACTACTACTACTACTGTCCTTTATCCGCACCCAATGGTGCATAGAGCACTGCATTGGTACACCAAGTGCAGTGTATCATAGAAAAATTATGATAACAAATGTTAACATGATAAATGTTATGATATGAAAGCCCCCACCCTTTCCCTAGACTGTTTTCAGACTATTGAGTTTTCAGTCCAGCCAACTCTACAGACTTTTTCAACAAGCTAAGCCGCGATTTTAAGATTGTTAGTGTGATTCGGATGAATTTACGTTATGTACGCGAACAAATGCTTTCATTACTCTCATCACTGTCTCGGCTTAGGTATTATAATTGTTATTGTTTCCATCAGAGTCGGCCCAAATTAACAGCAGTAGGGAAACGTAAGTTTCTACCCCTATCATTATGTATTAGTAATTACAACCACCCGTGCCGAGACCGGCATACTGCCTCACCAGGCCCCTCATCCCAGACATCCACCCGTGCATCCGCGGTCAGTCAGGGTCTCAACGGAGTTCATCAATATGTTATGATATATATACGGATGATAACGGATGATTACGGATGAAAGCGGTATTTTAGCGAAAATTTATCTCAAGTGTGCTGTATAATAGAGAAGCTAGATCACAACACGCCTTCTAGCTACCAAGCGCATGGTCAGTTGGCATTATAGCCTCCTTCATTTAAACATATTTTAATACACGATAATATATATTTTAAAATTACCTATTTAAATTGAATAGTAATTTAAATTGGATTCATTCATGCCAGCCCAACATGCCAACCACTACTGTTCATGAGCATTAAAAAATATAATTACTGAATTACAATTGGCATTTTTACAGAGACGAGAAGTTTGGAAGGGACGCAACATCAATCTATAGTGCTTAACTCAGACTTATCTATAATGCTTAACTTATCTATGCTTAACTTATCTAATGCTTAACACAAACTTGAATTCTGAGTTGAAATACGTTAAAAATACAAATACCTACATGTATGTATCTACTAGGTGTCAATATTTGAAAAGGCAAAAAGGGTTTCAGATATAATTGTTACAAAACTAGTTTTGCCTTTAATAAATTTGATTGGATTTTTTCGCAAAGGTCATTTTGGTTTTCGTGACTAACATTATCCACATTCCAATCGACTAGTCGAAAAAAAAAACATAATATGATAAAAAACACGAACATAATTTAAATTAAAAACATTTACATTGCTAATTTTTTTAGTAAAATTACGTAGGCAGTTGACTTGTTAAAAGTTTTAATTTCAGGGATTAACCAAGTTGTTGTACGGTTTATATTCAATAGATAACATTCAATACAATTTTTATTTTCTTAAACGTTTAAAATATAACATTTTTAAGTGAAATTTTTTAAATTGATATTAAATAACTAACTAACCATCACGCCATATCTCTGAAGGGGTAGGCAGAGAGGATAGAACGCCACACCACTCTGTCCAGGCATACTTCTCTTGCTTCCCCCACATTCATACATCTTCTCATGCACGCACGTCGATTATTCCGACTTCTTACATATAGGTATTAATGTAAATGTTAAAAAAACTGATATAACTTATACTTTAATATTGCTGTATTGTATTTTACCAAGAATGGAGATCATCAAGATAAGAAATAAATCCAAAGTAATCATTATAAACAAATATAACCGTGGCGTATGCGAAGGACCATGAAATTATCAAAATAGCCACACGTACGATATTTACTTTTATGTGAATAGAAGAATTGGCATTTAAGAAACCTATTTCAGTTTATTTCAGGACCTAAGAATTGTTTATTGGCCTCCGTCGAGGCAATCCTTAAACCCGAATAAGGTTTTATGCCTGACTTTGGAACTCGGAGGTAGTACAAAACTTTTGTAATCTGAATACATTGTGAAAGGTCAGTAAATCATGTCAGAAGCTGTTCTTTACTATAATTTAGGATCATACGTCATTTATGAGATTTACACATTTTTATCCACGTGCGGAAACACTGTTGCAGGTTAAAATTAATAAACGCGATTAAAAATTACTTTGAAATAGTTTTGATCTACAATAAAAAAATATTATTAATTAAGGAGCCTATTAAATTCTAGGGAATGAGTGTTCCAGTTTTTATCGTATTATCTTAGTTGTCTGTAAAAAAAATAATGACTCCATTTTGCGATCCCATGTTATACATATATTACTGGGTAAAACACGATTATTCTAACTTTGGAAGGCCCCTTGAATGGAAAAAAAGGAAATAATATGGAGGGATAACATACGTAGTATTCTAACACCTCGATTTCTGAGTACACAAAGTGGTGAGTACACAAAAAAAAAGTATTTTTCTCAAGCCTGGGTGTTTGTGACGTTATTCCCCTCTGTAATAGGTCCTTCTGGCCTGTTGAGGTGGTAAAATAAAATAAAATATAATACACTATTATGTAGTTTAGATATCAACTTGTCACTTTTTATGACTTTTTTGCAGTGATAAATTTAACATTAGAATACTAGTCTTCTTTTCTAAGAAAAATTCGGTTTTGTGAATATTAATTGTGAGTAATTATTTTTTATTTCTTAGCATTAATCATAAAAAGAAAAGTGTTTATATAAATAGCAGACACATAATAAATGTGCCTTGTTTCGCATCCCTTTGTTATGGCCATACATCTTACCCCTTCTTTCTAAAGAAGACCTTTTTTGTATCTTATCTCCTTATTCTTAATATTGTCATCTACCCTTTTAGGGGCTAGATCTTTTATATGGAGAGAGAATCAAGATTATAACGAGTGACAATGGCGACCAAAGCAATTTTCAAAAAAATATACTATTACGACACGTGGCAGCTTTGTTTTCTATACAGTCCTTTCAAGATTTTCAATTGACCGTGTAATAGTAAAGTAGTAATCTTAATTTCTGAAATAGGGCAATTAATTTTTAAAATACTTTTATAATATATGAAATATTTATAATTTTTTTTCAAAACGTGTATTTTTGTTAATTTTTAAGTACACCC
>JAGVSP010005821.1:0-20800 GCA_022494985.1 Micrasema minimum
CCCAATAAAAATGAAAAGGATTTTTTTTAAAATAAAAAAATTTTTCACAGTGAAGGTTGTTAAGCAAATTATACATAAAAACATGCAGTAAACGCGAATGTTTAATATTGTAAAAAAGGGGCCTGGCCATTATTTTCCCCCCCAACATTCGTACATTCATGCACGCCCGTTATTCCGACTTTTCACTGCCACTTTCAAGTATTTTTTGCATTTGTAGGCCATCTTAACTAACAACATCACGCCTTCCCAAGGGTTAAAAGGAGAGAGATAAGCCCATCACTTGCCCTGGTTCTTTCTTGTTCCTCCACTTTCATACATTTCTCATGCCCAGCGATTTTCCGACTTCTTAATGCCCCTTTCAAGCACTTTTTTACGATCTCATGTCTTTCTGGGCCCCTTCCTCGACTTACACCGGGCACAGTGCATCATTTTTTTTTTACGTTTTCACATCCTTTCGCTCTACGCCCGAAATCGAAAAAACCTTTTTAATTTTGTCGAAAAAGCTTATCTCAAGCCTCGGCCCCCCACTCTGTCTAATTTAGACATTTGTACACCTTCATTCATAGTCTTACCACACAGAGATCGCATTTCAAACTGCATTCAGTCTACTTTCATCCTTCTTTTTCCAACATCACGCTGCACTACCATACATACGGGTTGGTACCAGACCTCCCTTATGAACTGCCTATTTAGCCTCTCTTTCACGTGCTTTCTCGACTATCATGCCCAGACAAACTCGCATCACAAATTCGTTTGGCCGTTTTTCCATCGTTCAGTATCTTAATTCATGAATATACGGGTTTTCATTACAATTCATATTGTACGTTAAGTCTACGGTAATTGCAATATCGCGAATAGGTGTCAAATAGGCAATAAATAATTGTAGCATATCATTACCAGCAAGCCAAGGTAGGTTACGCAATTTTGCGGAAGTTTATACACTACATGGTAAATATTACCCTTGGCCAAGAAATATTTTGTAGACCAGATAATATATTGTATACTGTAAACCCCCTTGTTTTCATTGGTCATATGTTAGGGCAGTTCTGTTTGAATGTTGAGTTTATCGTGGTGCAGAGGTCGCGAGTTCTTTTCCTGTAGGGGTCTACATAAAAATATTTTTAACAACAATTGGAACGTGTACAAATACTTGTAGACCAATTACTGGATTATTACCATGCTGGGCTGATATCAGATAATTATTGATATCCCAACAGAGATCAGAGAAAACTATGGAAACGAATATGGATTATCTAGGCGTTTACAGGATTATGACCTCGTCATGCTGGGTTAAGTGGCCACTTTGATGGAATTACAACATTTCCCATTCCGAATCCCAATCATCTGATAACCATATATGACAAATTTTTTTTATGAAATCGTACCTTCAACGCATCACTTTTTACAGTGAACTTTCCTATGCCTGTGTGACATCTGTTGAGAAGGATTGTTAAGCATTTTTTTGGCAAACATCCTTTCTTAGTGTACGGTAAGGCTCTTCAGAAGATGGGCGTAATTGGGGATGTTGTTAATACATCAAGTGGTCCACTTAACCCAGCCTAATGACAGGTCATAAGCCCTGTAGACGCCTAGATAATCACATTCGTTTCCTGTGTTTCTCTGTCTATGTTGGGATTCAATAATAAATATATTTATTTACATGGGTGGGATTTTCATATTAATACTTTCATGTTGTGATACCTTGGTCTGGTACTGAAGCGTGATACGACTGATCATCCTACCTTGAATGATGGATGACCTAAGCGCGTTTTTGTGATTATTTACTGTCCATTCACCTGTAAATTGAAGACCTGTTCTCTCGAAAATTTGTGGGCTCACAATTAAACTCGTTTATCTCCATCAAACCGTCCATGGTCATATTTCAGTAACAGTCAATAAACTGGAATATTTAAAAAAAAATATAATACATGCAGTTTAGCCATCACATGCATGCAGAGAATGAATCATGGAACATCCTAAGTGGAGCAAATTGTTTATTTGCCGCATATAAAAACGGCGGAGAATATTCACGTGACTTTAGCTGATCATGAAAGTTGTCGAGAACAACATGGGCTGCCTCAGAGTTTACACGAGAGAATAGGATGTAAATGAAAATCGATGATTTAAAATCGATACAAAAAAACAATTTTGGTTGTTCTGTAAAGTCGGTTTACGGACCGATATAATTTTACGTGGTAACTCGTCATCATATAAAAATGATTGAAAATATAGCAATTACTTATTATGAATTGATAACTTGAATTATTTTTTATTAAATTATCATTATTTTGTGTATACAAAGCAGGACGTTAATTTAAAATTACAACTTTTTTCCATAAATTAAACATTTTTTTGAACTTGTTGTTAATTCAAATTTTGTTTACTTAAATTATACAAATTAATTACAAGTAACAATGTGCTATTAACAAAACTATTTACAAGCTTATATACATGGTGATGGTTGAGACAACCTGTATATTATGTTAACAATAGGAGATGCTAGGCAAAGTTTGGAGTGTTTCAAGTGTAATGTGCCTGAAAAAGTGATGGTAGTTCCCATAGCGTTGTTTGTCTGTTGACTTGTCATTCTGAAAAAACGCATTATTCGAGATTGTACGTATCTTCAGCTCTTGTTATTGATGTTGATGCTTAGGCTGTCTCCCTTCAACCTATAGGACGATGGAGTGGGAAAGGAGATAGTATGCGTCACAACCAGTAGGGCCGATCGTGCCTATACTATTCGCTTGGTTCCGCGCTTTCATGCACAATCGGCACATGCTTTTTCGTGTGTGCATGCTGGCGTTTTAGTTTATTGACGTTATCCACGTCAATAATGAGTCTAGTTGAATCGATGGATGTTTCAATCCTAGTCTGCAGCAAGGTTGGCTGCACTTATATATCTCCGCACTTCTCCGCAGCTGCTTTCATGCTCAGAATTGACACTGGGTTTATATCAATTATTATTGAGCTTTGTAACGTCGATTTTGCTACTGGAATTCTGTCGCACAGAAATTTCTACTCTATAATGGCATCAGAGCACGTTTACATAAATTGATATGTAGTAGATAGATTTTATGCGTAAGCAGAACGTATAACTATTTTAGACAAAAAGATAATGTCGTTTAATGTGGCCGATCCATTGGGCTCGCCTCTCAAGGATGGTTTTTATAAGGTTCCTCCTTCAATTCTAGTGAGGACCTCGTCATTCGAGACGTGGTCTCTTCATGAGATTGCTAACATTCTTCTGTAATACCACATCTCGAAGGCATCTAATTTTTTGCGATCTCTTTCGGTTAGGCAGCATTAAAATGCTTCATACTTGCGGTGATTTTATCAGATTCGAGAAAATATACTTACAGATTTTAGTCGTTTAGTGGTTCTTCAAATTCAATAACGGATAAATAATTAAATAGTTAAACATGGACACGAGAACCTTTCAAAATCTATCATCATCTTCATCATCATACCATATCCGCTCCCTATGTGGACCAAATGGATTTCCGCAAACTGCTAAGCAATCAGCCGCCAGTTTCAGTGCATCCTCCCAAGTCAGATCCACGTCCCGCAGCTCTGGCGTAAACAGCCGACGGCATCAGGTTCTCGGCGTCCTGGACATCCGCTGTTTTTTTTTATTAAAGGTCGACTACCCCACAAAACTTTGAATAGACTCACCAACTTTTGTCACTATGGAAACACTGCATGCTATATCGATATTCGATGTATCGATGTTTTGTTCGGCGAAGTTGCATCCCTACACGAGAACCAACGTGACGACAAAAACGTCAATTAATGAATTATTATTTTATCATATTATTACATCTTCTGTTCTTCACTTTTTATGTAAGAACTGCATTCTTGTTGGTGAAATGCACTCTGTCGGCAAGATGTCTACCTCCGCTTGGATTTTAACAGAAGTCCGTAACATTTTTAAAGCTGCAAATAAATTGAAAATAATTTGATTTTAAATATTAAAAAAAAAGGCTCCACAACTACTGTTATACATGGTGTAACAAAACTCGTAGTACAACCCGAAAACTGGAGAATCTACATCGTATTTGGAGTCGAACGTGTAATGTGACTTTTGAATCTAGGTTGAAAAAACACATTTTTTTGTTCTCATAAGTACCATTCTCATAAGTACCGCCAATTAATTAAAATTGCACGAATTCTTATAAAAGTGTGGTTCTTTATTTTGTATTCGTTATGAATAATATAAGTGACTAAATAAATGATTTTTGATAACAATTTGCAAAAATTTATTGAAAAAAAAATCAACTTCTCAATCAAATTTCTCTCGAAATTGTGGGTCAAATAAAAAATAAAAAATTACAAATCGACACAAAATTTGATGTTGATTCACTGGTTTCCCGCTTGTACGTAAAAATAATTATAAAAAATAATATTATGATCGGGACCCCATAAATATCGCAACCCTAAGGTTGTCGATAGCTTTATGGTCTCAGTTTGCAATATTGTATTGTTTTATCTACTTTTCCTTGCATTATTATGAATACAAATTTTTAGTGTGTCAAAATACTAGAAGACACAACTGTATTTTACCCATGACGGGCTTGCATTCAATTGCAATGGATATCTCAACAGAGGCGAGGAATATGGATGCCTATAATTTATTATTGGATCCGATATTTCACACGTTTCTGGAAACGCATTTTGGTTGGGGCATCATTAAATTTACAAAGAGGAAAGTGATAAATTTAAAGACAAAGAATGGAATAATACAGTTTGTTATGAACTAGGTATAATGCGCATTTTATACGGGACCAAAACTGTACAGTTTCTTGTTCAAAAAAACTGTACAGTATGTAAAAAGACACGCTAAATATGCAGAGATATGTTAAGTTAACTATAGACAATTAGACAAGGTTTTTCAAAGAACTGTGAAAATTTTATGTTCCATTTGTATTTTGCACTGAAACAAAGACTATCTATCTTATCTCTATCCAATACATTTTAATCATTCTGTCAACTTGTCTTAATCTTCCTAGGACTAGGAAATGACAAGGAACGGAAGAAAATAGCTTATATATGTAAAATAAACATCACTGTAAATATGTTTATTTTTAAGCACGACCGTAAGTTATTATTGTATGTTTGCACACAGGAAATTGTTAATATAGCTTATGTTGCAAATATGTAATTATTTTTGTACGTTTTTAAAATCATTCAATGTATATCAACATCTACTTAAACGCTTACATGAAAAAAAACATCACCTGCCAGTTGCTCGATCACAGATCACTAGCGACTCGGTAATAAGCGACGTGATAACGATTTCTTACCCATGGATGTTTAACGTTTTCGCGATCACAATGGAACACGCGTTAAAAGTTATCGATCGGGATTATTAAACGAGCGCATACTAGTCGCGAGCCATTTCCCGAGATATATCTTCTTATTCGCACATATATTCATTCAATCTTTATTATAATTTAGCCGGTTTTCGGCAAGCCAAATATTGAGAAAAGCAGTCGACATAATAAAAAATCCGACAAGCGCGTTGATTTAACGTTTGACGTAAGGCCGCGGTATTGCGTGCATCGGCCCCGCTCGGCTCAGATCGGCTATGCTCGGCTATCGATACCACGGTATCGAACGAATGTCACTGTGATCGATCAAATCGTTAGGGCTAGCACGTGGTTAGCACGGTTTTAACTACGTCGATAGTTATCTGTGATTGAGCAACAGGTCAGCCAAACGTCGCGTCGACCATTCAATATTCCATCCAGTTTTCACTTTACGTGGTACAGTTTGCAAACTGCACAAGAAACTGTACTGATTAGGTGCGTTTAAGGATGAGAATCAGCGTGCTAACACAAATTACTACACTTGGCACGTTCGGTCTAGTTAGTGAAGGAAGTCCACGAAAGGAATTGTTCAACAATTGTTTGTATCGGCGATGCATGGCGGCGGTCGTGGGGAATATTTTATATGAATTCTGAAGAAAAACTTTCGCAATCACAATATCGACTTACTTACCGTGACAAGAGACGCTCAGCAATGCGCATAAATACCCAGTGTGGCTATGAAGGAGGCGGTATGCCACGAAATTATCATTTCTAAAATTTTTGTAAAAAAAAAAAAAAGTATTTTTTAAGTATGTCCAATGTATATTGCATTAACAATGGATAAAATTATTTTGAAGATTATCAAGTAAAATTAGTAGGCAAAATGGTTTTAATTTTTTTTAGACTAACTAACAACCATCACGCCATTTCTCCAGGGTGCCATACTACTGTGTTCTGGCATGCTTCCCTTGCTTTCTCCACACGAATACATTTTCTCATGCACGCACGCTGATTATTTCGGCTTTTCTTAAAATTATTGTTATTGCAAGAAAAAAAATGTCTAAAAGAAAACACGGATTTATACGCGTTTACAGGGCAATTATCTTATCGATAATTCAAAGTTCGTCGTGGTTGAAATCCAGATTTTTTATTTTATTTTTGAAGCCACATTTTTTTAATACACCAAATAGTACTTGGCCTACAATTAGTATTGTTTATGTTGATAATAATTACGTAAAACTGACAAAGGGATGCATGTTTTTTTTTTCGAATGCATAAAACGAAAAAAAAGTTTAATTTCAGAGTCACGCCCTTTTTCCTACCGCGATCGATATGATCTATCGTACCGCGCGCAGGTGCTTTGCGCAGTGTGCATGGCGGGCTTACTAATGAATCATTTATCGTATTATCAACTCAAACGTGAATTGATCAATAAAACATATTAAAAAACACAACGACTACTGCTTTTCCTCATCTGCACTCAGTGCACAGAGCACTACATTGGAATACCTAGATGATCAGTTTCACGCTTCAGCGTTAGTTCAAGGTATCATATAGGGATCGAATCCGCAGCCTCGTGTGTGGTAAACCAATGCGCTATCCATTACACCACAATGCGGCAAATTGATATTTAAACTGATCTTCTTTAACGATAGTGTCATGTTGCTTCTTTATTATTCTGCACTTAACGTAATAAAAAAGATCGAACATACGTCAAATCTGAGAATTTATTAGTCTTTGTGTCAACCTAACCTAACCTAACCTAATCTAACCGGCCCGTTGACAGTAGTCGACAGGCCTTCCGTTCCACCAAGAGAGTGTTCGGCATTTTCAACCCTACGTTGGTTTATTCTACCAATATCCTGCTTTATTTTGACAATGTACGATACTACTTCCGTGTGAGTTCTTTGTGAACGGCTTCTCGTGAAGAGTTTTAAGTGGTTTCCTCTCATCATGAGCAAATGCTGAGAAGTTCCTGATTGGCCCACTTTAGAATATCCTTCCTGATCCCAACAATCTAGATTTTAAATTAAAGCAGAATTTAAAAAAAAGTAAATTCCATTTTTGAAATATAAACCTTGTACATTATAAGCAAGGTAAAAAATAATGCAACTCCCATATTAAAAAAAAACCTAATCTAACGTAACCAAACCTAACCTTGGACTTCTTCTTTACCTATTTGGCATTTCCCATTCGTCCCCCATCTTCTAAAGAGATCAGGGATTAGGGGACAATATATTTTCTTCTCTTGCACGCTGTCTTTCGCGTTTTTCGCCTTCTTTTTTTCTTAAGACCTCACGTGAAAGTTCTAGACCCTAACCTAACCTAAACCAAATCCAACCTAACCAAATCTAAGCTAACCTAATCTCACCTAATTTTTTGTCAAATTTAAGATTATTCAATACAAGTTTAAATTCCTCGTGTAAACTAAGCTTCATCTAATAAAAACAAAAGTAATTTTTATGTCTTTGGGAAATATGTAGGTAATAAAAAAAATGACACGTTATCACGTTGTATAAATAAATAGGTAAGTGGATTTTATAAACACCACGTCACACTTCTTTTTTTTATTAGCAAAACAAAACATTGATTATTTATCAACTTTATTCATTATTTTTTTTTTTTTTGTAGTCCACGGCATGCAATCGTAGTCCTCGTTTATCTCCCAGGAATTTATCACCAGAGCAATATTTTTTTTTAACCAAAAACATGTTTATGTTCTTTTTAATTGCTTCTTCAAAGATCTACTTAAAAAAATAAAATATCAAAATCAAAACGGTATCTAGCTGAAAAAAAATATTGCTCTAGTGATAGACTCCAGGGGGGAAATCGGGGACTACGGTTACATGGAGAAACAGCCGCTGTCACGTGGCAACGCAATCTCTTAACGTTTTAAAAATAAAATTCATTGGAATTTTAAGAGCAGACTATTTAAAAAAAATATTGTTCTTTATTTAATTTCTGAAACCGGTTATAAATTATTATTTTATGTATTTATAACTAATACAAATAGCTCTAGATTCCTTCATAAATAAAAATGTGGAAATTTTATGGTTTTATAATAATTAACTATTTATTTTTTTAAATTAGTATCCTGAGTGAATAAAACGTGATTAAAACCGGTACCTATTTTAAATTGTGACATTATAAATCATAATTTATGATTATACATACAATGATAATTATCCGATTAAAAGGAGGATGCACGAGAGCTGGCGGCCGATCGCTTCGCCTGGAGGCAGGTTTGTGGATTCCATATGCTCCACATAGGTAGCGGATATGGTATGATGATGATATTATATTAATCTACAGAACCGTGTTCTTGCTTCTATTCCATTAAGCACTTCTAATATTAACCCCCAAAGTCACAAGCCCTGTAAACGCCTAGATATCCGTATTCCCTTCTAAACTTCTCCACTCTGTTGAGATGTCGAATTGCAAAAAATATTAAATAATATTAAACGATTAAATAAGGGCTTAGATTGCATTAAAGACACTACGGAAAATTTGTTTTTTTGTAATAGTGTTGCTATTTTATAAAGGTGATTTCCTTATTTTATGGGAGTCGGATCTTATGAAATACCTAAATAGTTTTTTTCGCTATTTTACGCTAAGCAAAAAATTAGTATGAATAGGGTTAGAATAAATATTTTTATATTTAAGAATCCCTAGGGATTCTAAAACTAGTTTTAGGTGAAAACACTTAAAAAGTGTGTTATAATTTTTCTTTCAAAAGAATATAAAACGACTCATAGAAATTCTCACATTTAGAGATTTAAATATTCAATATTAACTCCATATTTTTTTTACCGGTGATTATCATTTCTATAATTAAATCGTTTGAAACGAAGCCATTATGTACAAAATCATTAGTTCTCCTTTTTTCGTTCACCTTTTAAATTTAATTTAATCGCTTTGTTGGCTAATTATTAATTAAAAATCGGGGATAGTTGTCAATAACCTTTTTCAAGTATTTATTTTTAACATTCTAACATAATCCCCAAAGTGAAATTAATGCAGTCATATTTTGTAATGACTGATATATTTCACTGACATTTCTATTTGACCAGCGCACCTTCATAACTTCACCATAATGTTTGATTGTTGTCAACTAACAAAATTAATTAGTATACGAGTGCCTGGTCGAGTTACCCGTAGTAATGCACTATTTTAACTGTAGCCAATCATCGACCAATTACAGTGCTAACTCACCGATACGAAGAATGCGCGCACTGGCTAACAAGTATCCTAACAATATTAATGTTTTTAACACAAATCTAGTGCATTTTAAGGAACAGTGTCTGGATGCCATCTCTGGCGGTAATGAATAGCTACCTACTGTGTAATCATTTAAAAATGCCTATGTAAAAGCCTTATGGGCGTAAAAACAATAAAATAAATTAATAAATAAAAAACTGACTTTTTCAGTCTACCTAATTTTGTTTTCAGTTGCAAAAAAATTTCCAAAAACGAAACTCCTTTTGTAAATTATTGACGAAAATTTTTAATTAAAATAACCAGTTACTTCTATGCAAATGAAACAGACTTCCTTTATCAATGTAAAAAAAAAAACAATAACAATCATTCGACGATTAAAAATATCTTTAAATATTAAAATCGTTTTCATGAATCGATTTTTTTATTAACATCTTGATTATTATTACGACCGTATTTTTAGATGGCTAGGACTTGTAGAGTAATAGACCTTAAAATGGCCTACTTGATTTTTTATAATGTATTTTCGACGCAATTGCGGCATCTTCAATATTAATTTTTTTTTTTAAATTAAAATTCTAGTATTATTTTAAAATGCTAGTCAACATGCTTTGTTCAGAATAAATTTTAATTATTAGTCCCAAAAATTGGAAACTGTCGTTTTGTAGTTAAAAGTAGAGAAATGTTTAAATTATTTGCAAAGTAAATAATAAAATATCTTTCAAATTAAATCATTAATAAATAATACACTGTCGACATAAAAATTTTTTTCAACGTTGTAAAATAAACAAATCTTTAAGATGTTCTACAGCTAAAGCACTTATATTTTATTTTGGGATATTTAACTTTTTTGTTGGCAACACTTGATTAATTTATTTAAATAATAACCTAAATATTTTTTTGTTAAGCACTGGCTTACTTGACGGGTTGACGGGTCTGAATGAGGGCTCCTATAGTTTTCCAGTCCTCCTTGCGTGTGTTTTTAAAAAATATTTTAAGTAGGTACTAAAAACATCAGATATTATTGATATATCCCAACATAGACAGAGAAATTCTAGAAACGAATGTGGATTAACAAGGCGTTTACAGGGTTTACGACCTGTCATTGTTTGGGTTAAGTGGCCATTTGATATATAACAACATTCCCCATTCCGCCCATTATCTGATAACCATATATGTAAAAATTTTGAAACTTCTATATATTGATCTCGCGTTCGTAAGATCACATTACAAGCGATTTTTCTCACTGGTGACATCTGTTGAGAAGATTGTTAAGCATTTTTGGCAATCAATCTTTATTGGTGTAAGTAAGGCTCATACGAATTAATTACTTACTATAAGACGCCTGAAGATGTCTCTCCAATTTTGTACACATTCAAAATGTTACTAAAAACTTCATTTAGAAACGGTGATATAACTGGCGGAGATGTTTGTTGTCCAACGTTTAATGATACCGTTTAAGAGCAGAAAATGTTGTCTCTTTTCTTGATAATAGATTATCATATTATGTAAATCATCTTTGAGTAAATTGAATGCAAGTAGATGGATGTTTGAGCTACGCCACGGAGGAGTTATAATGGTATTTCGTTAAGGAAATCAGTCGCGCTGGCCTTTTTAGGCTCCGGGCCGTATTTGGTTCAGGTACCTTGTGTAACGTAACACTGTTAATTTATTATATTATTTTTCCTTGTCGCGAATGCGATATTAACGACAGACTTACAATGGCGGGAGTTTTATTGATAATAAATTGTATTTGTACAATAAAAATGTGTTCAATCTACTATCAGCAATCGTTTGTACAAATTTAAATTTAAATATTCATAAAAACAGCATGTGTAAAAATATAAAATTTATTTGTTTAATACACGATAAAGTAAATTTATATAATACCTATCATAAAAATTTTTTTTCACGACGGATAGCGAGACAGCAGCGGTATTTTGTTATCATCTTCATCATCATACCATATCCGCTCCCTATGTGGAGCATATGGATTCCACTAACTGCCTTTAAGCCAAACGATCGGCTGCCAGTTCCTGCGCGTCCGCCCAGGTCAGGTCCACGTCCCGCAGCTCTGACGCAAACGGCAGACGGATTGTCAATAGCGGACGTCCAGGACGCAGAGAACCTGATGCCTTGTAAAGTAGGCAAGCATAGTTGGTTAAAACTCTCGGGAGGCATACGTAGTATAAGACATATAAAAAAATATATTTACTGAGATTTATTTATTTCTTACGTGATTAATACTCGATTCTTGACAAAACGCCGCATGATTTATGACGTAAAATTTGTATTCAAATATTGTAGTAACTCAAAGTGGACTCTAACCTACTCTACGACTAAGAACACTTAGACATAGAGACATTTTTAAATGAGGAAATCCACTGCCACCCGAATTGAATTTTAAAAATGCTTTCGTGTAGACGCGAATATTTAAAAAATTTTGAAGTAAATTTTAAAAATGCTTTCGTGTTAATTATTTTCTCAATAATTATACCCAAAACCCAAAAATAAAAAAAAATGTTGAAAATAGCATTCATTTCAAAATCTTAAACAATGACGTCACTCCTTGTATCTAAGTGTAGTGTTTTTTCCGTTTTTAAAGATGGCCGCCATTCACTCTCCCTAGAACAGCTGTTGACAGTTTAAGTGACAGTTGGCTGGAAAATCGTTTGCATAGATTTTTGACAGTTTTGTTATTGGCTGGAGAAATATGTTAGCCGTGCCATGCCGTTAGCCGCCCGTTTTATGACGTCACTCCTGCAAAAATGACGCACTTGGTACATAGTAGTATTTGGCGTGGTATTTGAAATGTGCTACTTTAAAAAATCGTATCTTCATCAATAACTTATAAAAAAATATTAATTTTTTTTTTTGCTTAGTTAAATAGTACGTTTATAGAAAAAAAATACTTTAGAAAACAGTGGATTCCCTCATTGCCATCATTTACTAACAACTCGACAAACCCTTGGCCCGCGTGTGTTGAGAATGCAACAAATAATGTTCACGAAGCGGCAATATGCACATGTATTTCTAGAATATTATATATTCTTTAGAATTTATTAGGGTTGTTCCCGATAGCATGAATATCGTTGAAAACGTTATAAATATTTAAAGTATATTTTTACAATTCCAACGATATAAAACACAATGATCAAAAATGTTGTTTTCATTTATAAATTTATGTTTTAAAAAACACGAAATTACGAGTGACTTTTAACGCCCGTTATTGGCTAATGACGTCATACCCGTTCATTGTAAAAGGCGGGAAATCATTACGAAGTGAGCGCTCATATTGATGTGACTTCACAACCGCATGCGCGCCAAATGGAGGATTTTGCGAGCGATTTGAAAAAGCGCTATTTTAAACCGCGCTAAATGACATCGTAAAAATTAAAAAAAAATTTCCCTTGATATTGTTATTTTTCAATCAATTTTTTTTAAATAAAAAATAGAAAATCGGAAAGAACCCAATTGGGTACTAATATTTATTAAATAATTTTATTGTTCACTGATTTATGCATTGCTACATTAATGATATGTAATTATTAAGGGGAAATATTACAACTTATATTATGCATGATATAGTAGTAATTACGGTTTCTGTGAATCTTTATTGAATTACCATGATAAATGAACAAATCAATAAAATAAATACGTTTGATTTTTAGTACATTGCAATTTTTATAACATATTGTTATTTTTAATGCATTCCTCACTGGGGGACCCATTTGTCATATAGTTATCAGATGATGGGCGTAATGGGAAATGTTGTAATACATCAAGTGGCCACTTAACCCAGCCAATGACAGGTCATGAGCCCTGTAAACGCCTAGATAATCCACATTCCAGAGTTTCTCTGTCTTGGTTGGGATATCAATAATATATAAAGTAGTAGATAAGGTTCAAATATATTATGTCAAGTAACTTGTGAGGCAACGGACGGAGCAATCCTTCGTTTCAACCACTGTCATCCGGCGAAGGTGTTTCGGCTGGCTGATCCATATGCCTGTTTCACTGGGCATCTGGTTCTCGGCGTCCTGGACGTCCACTGTTGGCAAACCGTTGGCAAATCTCGCCAGATTTACGGGACGTGGACCTTATTTGGGAAGATGCTTGACTTGGAGGCAGTTTGTGGAATCGATATGCTCCTTACAGGGAGCGATATGCAATGATAATGAACTTATTGAAAAAAAAAAAAAACAAGTTTTTGTAAAAAAATTTTGTTGCCTTTTTGATATTCAAACTTACGTAATTTTTTAAAAATATATTTTTTTTTACCTCAAAATAAACAAAGTCACAGGTAATTTGTTGATACATGATTATTATTTCCTATCTGATGCCTGGTTTTCCCGAATACTGAATACAGAAAAGGCCAAACAAAATATACGAAAAGGAGTACTAAATTAATTTTAGCCACGTACCAAGACTATTATTTGTATGAAATAAATAACAAAAGTGACACGTCCTGTTTTGTGGTCGAGTTTCGCTGGTAATTTTTATCCTAAACTTTTTCTAATAATTGCCAATTTGCATAAGACTATTTGGGGCCATGTAAAAAACAATCGCCAAGAAAAAGTGAAAAACAGACGGTAAACAGTTATTGGACACATCTACCATTAAATGACGTCTAACGAGTGATTTACATTAATAAACCAAAAACTTTTCGCACAAGGCATTTTTGTACAGATGCAGTGCCCTATGCACCATTGGGTGCGGATAAGGAAATCAGTAGCAGTAGTAAGATTTTGCAAGAAATACGCTCGATGACGTCAGACTTCACCGGTCGCTCGCTTATCAATTTTCTTTCCGATTTTTTATTTTTTATTTAAAAAAACTGATTGAAAAATTACAATATCAAGGGATTTTACGAAAATTTTACGATCTCATATGAATTTTCTAGCGCGGTTTGAAATAACACTTTTTCAAATCGCTCGCTAAATCCTCCATTTGGCGCGCATGCGGTGTGACGTCACAGCAATATAGTGAATTTCACTCCTTTCACGGTAGACGGGTATGACGTCATTAGCCTATAACAGGCGTTAAAAATCATTCGTACTTTCGTGGAATTGTAGAAATATACTTTAAATATTTATAACGTTTTCAAGGATATTCATGCTATCGGGAAGAACCCTATTATTATAACTAACTAACTAACCATCACATAGGATAGAACGTCACACCAATCTGTTCTGGCATACTTCTCTTGCTTCCTCCACATTTATACATCTTCTCATGCAAGCACGTCGATTACTCCCCCACTTTCAAGCACTCGTGTTAATTGATCATGACCATGTCTTTCTCGGGCTTCCTCGATTTCTACATCCAGGCACAGTCGCATCATATATTATATTCTTTTAGCCGTTCTTTCATCATCCATTTGCTCTACATGACCGAACCGTCGCGTCGTAAGAGACCTTGCTTAATTAATTATGTCGATAATTTAAAAAAAATACAAATATATTATTATATTTATTTAGTACTATATAATTTTTACATAGACTAATATTATTACATTAATTTAGCTATAATATAATAGCTACACCTTTATTTTTCCCATATATATTTTTTACTTTTAACCCTAAATAACTTTACATTTAGTTCATTTCTTATTTTATCTGGAATCTCCTCATACATTAATGCCCTTGCTTATCTCAGCCTTGCATTCTGCTCTTATTTCAACATCATACAAAGTTTTACCACACATTTGTCTGAGAGATCGCATTTCAACTGCATTCAATCTACTTTCGTCCTTCTTTCTCCAACTCCATACTTCGCTTCCATACACAAGGGTTCAATCATTATCCTTTATACAAATGGTTTGCTGCGTGAATTCTTGTTTGAAGGTTGCAGGCTATGGTTTTGTGATACTTTGTTTAATTTTTCTGGATTTACAGAAAAATTCGGTGTACAAGCCCATTCTTTAAAATTTAAACTAATTAGTCAGTCAAAGCTTCGGCGAACACATGTCATTATAACGTTTTTTTTTTGGTGAGAGTGGATCACGCGATGCTAGAGTGTGACAAATTTGAGAATTCTTGGTGTAATTACACCGCAGCATGCTGGAGTGCAATAAAAGTGCAGTATAATAACGCCTTTAGAATACTGAACCGCTTACCAAGGTTCTGCAGTTCTTTTGGTATGTTTGCTATCTCAGGAATGAAATCCTTTGAAGGCACGATGCGCTTTAAAGTTGGCAACTTCAGGAGTCAGCTGTTTGGGTGCAGGAGTGGGGTGGTTCAAGCCGCGTTGCGTACGCGGATGCCCCACTCTTGAAGCATTGGTTGAAAATTCTAAATTTTTATCCACCTTGAGACCTTTTGTTTTTCTGATTTATATATTAATTTTTTTGACGTGATAACGTCTAATAAATCAATGAACGCTGGCTGCACACACGAAAAAGCATGACTCATTGTCACGTTCTGCCTGAGCCGAGTGTGCAAGCGAGAGCGCGGAACAAGCGATAGAGAGGCACGATCAGCCTAAACGTTCAGTTTGTGACGCATCTATCTCTCTTCCACTCCATCGGCCGATGCGTCCGAGTAGAAGGGAGACAGCAACAATGAAATTAACGAGTGCAAAAAAATGATGAATTATGGAAAAAATTTTAATTTTCAATTAACTCCTGCTTTGTATTTTACAAAATAATGATAATTCAGTAATAATAATTCAATTCAATTCATAAAAGTATGTTATTTTTCATCAATGTTTTCTTATGACGTTATCATGTAAAGTTATCGTCCGTAAACCACCACTTTACAGACAGCCAAAAGTTTTTTTTTGTTGTATTTTTTACATGCTGTATATTATTATTATTATAAGGCTAGATATCACGAATTTCAAGCTTCTCTTTATATTTGTCACACTCTAGTTGATGCCATGCTAGTGTGCAACTAATTCATGAAAACTCATGTTTTCACGTGAACTAAAATCACTTCTGGATATATCTCTCAGTAATGGACACATGCACTTAAGTCAAAGTTCTGCCTAAATTTGACATAATATTCTACCGTCACGCCGAGTGCAACTCATTGGGGAAGAGTAATAATATACGAACTTAAATTCTCTACTGGATATGTCGCCAAGTTAGTACAGACCAAGGTCAAGGTTGTTCTTGATTCTGTCGCACTCTAGCGGCGATCAACTGCACGATCCGTGCTAATTGGTAGGTGTCGATGCACGCCTTGCGCAACGCACTTTCGAAACGACAGACGAAACAATAAATAATAATAACAATTGTTATTATGTAAGTATATATATATATTTTTTTAAATTTAATTTCATTTCAAACATAAAATTATACACTTTAACACATAAATACACAGGTACAATTTAAATAAGATACAATCAAGGAAATAAAAGCTAGAACAAAATTTTAAGTATACATTTATTAGAACTACCACGAGACAGGGTCTGGTTTATTTTAGTGATTGTTTAAATCTGGAAAAACTTACACCAAAAAAGTCCAGATCCTGTCTCGAGTTTACAATGCGACACAATCGGGACATTGGTGCATGCAAGCCATAGTTTGTGCTGTGCTATATACTTATTATTATTCCTTATGTATATATGTGGATATGGTATTAAGATGATGAAGCAAGGACTAGACAATGACGTCCTATATTTTTAAATTCCGTTTTTCTTTGTGTGAATAGTATAATGAATATTTCAAATTTTTCTGTGAAAAATAAAAATAATAAAACTCAGAAGATTTCTTGTAAAAAATATTTAAAATCGGAGCTTATAAAAACGGATTGACCGCAAATGGATGCTTTAAAAGCACCCGTCTCCTAAGCGCACAAAAAGGATCGCACTGAATATAATACAGGGTGTAACAAAACTCGATGAACAAGTGGGAAACCAGTGAATCTACATAATATTTGGAGTCGATTTTGTAGAATAACATTTTTAGATTTGACCCTTAGTTTTCGAGAAAATCGAGTATGAAGTTGATTTTTTTTTCATGTATTTAGCCTAATTAATACTAGCCATAAAGAAAACAAACTTAAAAAACGCGTTTTAATAAGAATTTGAGCAATTTTATTTAATCTGCCATACTTATGAAAACGTTTGTGAGAGAAAAAAAAATAATTTTTCAAGCTAAGATTAAAGAGTCATACACACAATCGTCTCCAAATACGGTGTAAATTCACCAGTTTTCTTTCTTCTCACAAGCCTTCTTAGTAACATTAGCCAATTTGTTGCAAACCTTTTTATGATACACCTAGCATATGTATGAATGTATTTTTACAATTAATATTTTTATTATGATATTTATTTAGTACTATATAATTTTACATAGACTAATATTATTACATTCCTTCCTAACTATTCTTATCCTACCATTATACATTTTTCGATTTAGCTATAATATAATACCTACTCTAATATTTATCACACATATATTTTTTACATTTAACCCTAAATAACTTTACATTTTGTTCATTTATTATTTCATCTGGAGTCTTCTCATACATGTTAATACCCTTATACATGAGACAATTCTGTGACAAAGTTTTTCTTTTCTTTTCTAATCTTATATTTTTTAAACCTCTTGTTGCATATTTATGAAAAAAGTCATTGTTTTTGAGATATGACAAAATTATAGCAGAATGCAAGGCCGAGTTAAGCTTTGTCTACAAAATTAAGGATGGTTTTTTAACAGCGGTTGAATGCTGAAAGAACGGCTAGAATCAATTTTGATTCGAGCGTGCCGGAATGTAGAAGCCGAGAAAGGCCGAAAAAGTCCGCACAATGAAGAACAACAAGTAACTTGAAAGCGGACATGTAAAACGTATGAATAATCGACGTGCGTGGCGTTTTGACTGTGTTAAAAAATTGTTGGAGAAATAGGGAAGGGTGGTTTCAGGCTGGAACAAGTTGCCAGGCCTAGTTGTCCACTCTACTACGGTCAACCAGTTCAAGAACCGTTTATATGCAGAAGGCAGACAAGAAGCAGTACAAAAAGATATAGGCGCACCAGAAAAAACTACCTGCCTATAATAATAAAAATAAAAAAACACCAAATTCCGGCTTAAAGTCACTAAAATACGTCCCTAAAAACGATAATTCGATGGAGCTTATTATCTTGGTGTTCCGATACAGTGCCCTATGCACCATTGGGTGTGAATAAGGAAAATAAGTAGTAGTAGTAGTTTTAGCTCTCGGTACGCAATAATTTACGGCCCAGTAGTTGTAAATAATAAAATATTTTTTAAAATTAGTCGCAGGTATTTATGTATGT
Organism: Micrasema minimum; assembly: GCA_022494985.1. NCBI lineage: Eukaryota > Metazoa > Arthropoda > Insecta > Trichoptera > Brachycentridae > Micrasema > Micrasema minimum. The sequence continues at coordinate 18,766 of JAGVSP010005821.1, forward strand.
AGTAAGGTGACGATAAAACATTATGATGGATTGTATTTTCTTGAGTAGTTAAAATAACAACACAAGTCACACGATAATTTCCTATTCCATTGTTGGTAGGTACTCAAATCAATGTGATTCCCGGATATAAATGTAACCTTCAATTAATATGTTGAGATTTAATGTCATTGTTGTGGTTTTGCCAAATTCAAGCTTTATTTTTTTTACTTATTTATTTGGAAAACCAACAAAGAACAATAAAATATAGGTAAGTATACATCATGCTGATTGGAAAAAACTCAAATTACAGATTTTCGCATAATGATCTACCATAATATATTTTATACCATACTTACATTAAAAAAAATTATGCTTTTTTTAAATTTATATTTTATTTTTAATGTTGATATCTACTTATGTTAAAGAAATGTCGAGGGTGATAATTTTTTATTATTTTCAGTGAAAAAAATAAAAATTCAATTTGGATGTCACGATTGGAATGGATGTGGAAATATAAATGGATAATTAGCGCTAATAAAGTGAGTGAGTTAGATCCTTCTTTGCGGTGCTTTCCAGCAACTAAAACTACTTAAATCCTGTGTAAAGTGGATTTATGATTTTTAGGTCCTTCGAGCCGGATTCAAATGAAGTGTTTTTTGGTCCTTCTATCCAGATATTTAAAATTATTATTTTTTAAATAATGTAATTATTGCATCGGCCTTCGTGGCGTAAATGGCCAAGATGCTGAATTCACGACACGGAGAGTCTCGGTTCGATTCCTGGTGAAAACATAAATTTAAAATGTGATTTTTCTTAAGCCTGGGTATTTGTGATTTTATTCCCCTCTGTTTTTGGGCCTTCTGGCATGTTAATGTGCTAGTAATAAATTTATAATAAAATATAATAATTACCTGATTTATGACTTTTTCAATACTAAAGGTAACGGACATAGTTTTTCTACAAATTTTTACATTTATTAAATCTTTTAAAAACATTTTTAAAGCAATCCTCATCATGCAAAAGCTGGTTTTTACACAAAATAAACCAATAAGTTGGCTTTAATTAAACGTTCAAGATTTTCATATTTCGTACATATAATATTTTTCGACGTAAAAAAGGGTGTTTTAATAAACATCTAAAAATGTGAATTTAAATTTATGTTTTTACAACTTTTATAAAATATCATAGTTTTTATTGCTATATGTTTGAAATCTACTCTACTACTACTACTTCTCTCCTTTATCTGCACCTGATCGTTTGTTACACGAATGTGATCAGTATTACGCTTCGGCGCCAGTCCAAGGTGTCATAATAAACATGTGAAAAAAACATTTGAATAAATATTTCATATTGAGCCCCATTGGGAATCGAACCCGTAATCCCTGGAAAATATTTTTTTTCACTTTTTCAACATGAATATGTCGCACCATGAATACAATACTGCACGTAAGCGCACTTACTGGACAGAAAAGTGTACAGTTTCTTGTGCAGTTTGGAAACAGTCCCGTATAAAACGAAAACTGAATGGAAAATTGAATGGTCGCGACGTTTGGCTGACCTGACAATTAATGTTTTTTTGTAAACGTTTAAGCAGTGTATTGAATGCCTTTAAAAACGTAAAAAAAAACAAATAACATATTTACATTATTAGCTTTATTAACAATTTCCGATATTAACATACAATAATTACTTACGATGTAAGTACAGTTTTGTAATTATATCATTAATTTGTCATCTTTAATTTGTCAAGTAACAATCAGTCTCCAAGTCTCCAAATAACCTCACGATGATGATGCTTCATAAATGATCTTGTGTTTCTACTTCCTGTGAATTGCATACTCGGTGAATAGCCCTTATACGAGTGTACAGTGAGCGCCAAAAGTTCAAGTACATATTATTTTTAAAACCGTTATTTTATTGTTGGTCAAATAATGCGATCAATCTTATACCAGTAGGTCATAAACGTTTCAATGTAACAAAAAAAACTATTTAATTGATTTTTTTAAAACATGAAAGTATTTTTAACTGACAAATATTAAAACAATAGATTTCCATT
>JAGVSP010005825.1:0-25030 GCA_022494985.1 Micrasema minimum
CAGCGTCAAGAAACGAGCATCTCCAAAGGCGGGAAAAACTTCTGTGGAAAGACTTTGACGAGGTGGTGAAAAAGTATCAGTGTCCAACGAACTTGCTGCATCAGCCAATACTGCCGCGATACGATAAACGCATTAACTAGGGTTTTTGTCGAAATTGAGTTATTACATTATCTGGTATCAGGTAAAACGAATCTACAACTTCTCAAAGTGACATTTCAATGATTTATTTATTTTCTCGTCTCGGTTTTTTCTATATTTTAAACGCATTATACTATACACTTCGAGTGCAGTTTTACTTATCAAGAACGCACTAGCTGTAGTTTAGACAGACTTGTTTCTAGCAGTCAATAGCTTCTTAGTCATAAATGCACTATGTTTGAGTTAGTGCGTTTATTGCTAGCAATCTCTATGGTTATTTATTGGCGGCGTGCTTAAATTTTAGTTAGCTCATCAATTTGAGATAATGCCGCTTTATGATAAGGAAAAAATAGCATGTTCTACAATCCTATATTTTATTTCAGGTAAACATGAGCAGAAAAGACAAAATCATGGCTTTGGCTATCTCACGCATTAAGGAGAAAGAACCCTCTTTGTTGCCAGTTACAGAAAAGTTGGTAACTCTAAATTCTCAGTGCACACCAACTTGTAACATCACACAAAGGGAACCAATCCCGTACGCGTCCTTCTTTGACCTGCTACGAAACGATGCAAGAAGAATACCAAGAATATTACTTGGATACGACTATTTACTATGACTCCGATGACAGCGTCAAAGACAAGAATTATGAACCTGACACTGTAAAAACCAAGAACAAAAAAACATTTAAAATGTACGGAACTGAAAGAGCCACCTGTAATACGAGTAGAAACCAAGTCATAGTACATGCCGACATTTATAATGCTCCAAGTACAACAAACGTGTGCAGGTATACTTGTTTCAAGACCCGATAATTTACAACAACATCCTGATGACATAAACGTAATTAACTCTCCACAAATGGCAATTCAAGATCCAGACCCGACAGATGTTCCTGAAAAAGAGTCAACGTTACTATCTGTGAATGACAAGGGCTTAACAAAGTTAGGTTTACCCTCTAAAAGACGCAAATTTGGTCTGCCACTTTCGGAACGTTCGAAGATAAAGAAAGAAAATGACGATGAAAAACTGTCGCTCAAACCTTCGTGTGATGACAAATGTCGTAGAAAGTGTACATCTAAGATTACCGAGGGAGAAAGAAAAAATATACATGATCGATACATAAACTTAAACTACGAATCAAGAGGAGTTTATATAAAAAGTACGGTTGAGTATTATATGCCAAAAACAAGAACAATTTCACGTGAGAATGAAAATGCTAAGAGAGGGCTTTCCAACAGGTATTATTTTACCGTAAGCGACGTAAAAGTTGAGGTGTGTAAACAATATTTTTTGACGACACTCGGTTATCACGCAAATAATAGTAGACGCATTTATACTTACACAAGGAAATTGATGAACAAAAAGACAAACGAGGAAGTTATGAACGCACAAATGTTATCGATAAAGATATCATCAGAGCTCATATTCAACAATTTCTCATTATCGTCGAGAGCACGCTCCTAATAAATATTATCTACCTAGTGATTTAAACATAACAATGATGCATCAACATTTTACTACCAAATACCCGGATATGTCAGTACTATTTGAATCATACCGCAAAACTCTAAGAGATATGAACATTTCTTTCACTCACCTAGGAAACGAAGAATGTGAGCAATGCGCTTTATTCAAGTTACATAAAAATAGCACCGAATGCAACCAAGAAGCATCCTGCGAAAAGTGCATCCAGTACAATAAGCATAATTTTCGATATGCAACATCCAGAGAAGAGTACCAAACGGATGTAAAGTTAGCGTTGACTGATAAAGATAGCGTGAATTTCTCTGTTGATTTACAAAAAGTCATAATGCTGCCTCGAATGGTTCAATTCAAAGTTGCAATTTTTTGCCCTAGGATTATAGCCTTCAATGAAAGTTTTGTTCCGCTTGGAAAGGCCAAAGACAATAATGTACCATATGCAGTGCTGTGGAATGAAACTATTTCTGGCCGTCAACAAGAAGACATTATATCCACATTTAGATCTTTTTTTATGAGCAAACGAGATACAAAGAATATATATATATGGGCCGATAACTGCGCAGCCCAGAACAAAAATTGGACTTTCATGAGTTTTCTTGTCAATATGTCTAACTTCCACAGAAACTATCACAGTAAAGTACTTTGAACCGGGGCAAATTACCAAATTAGTTCAAGGGGGAAAAAGTGGTATATGACGATATCTTTTTGGATGATTGATGTGGCAGTTAGCAATGCATGGCTGTTAAGTAGAAGCTATGGATGTAAACATGACAAATTAGAATTCGTGAGACAAGTTGTTCATGTTTTATGTAAACAAAATGGAAGCAAACCAAAAAATAAAGGTCCAAAGAATAAAAACCTCGTATCAAATTATTTGAAGAACGAAGGACAGCACTTGGTGATAACTAATCAAAAACGAAGACATTGCGCGTTTTGCAAAAACAGTTACAGCATGTCAAACCTGCAATGTACCGCTACATGATAAGTGTTTTGTACTTTATCACGCATAAGTTTTGCTATTTTGTTTTAAATTTCTTCTTTTTTACCAGGTCTTTTATTTTACTGTTTTAATTATTATTCTCATGTTTAAGTGTTTTATATATATTTTTAAGCTCATTGTATAAGTATTATATTCCAAATACACTATTTTTAATTACATAATTAAATTAATTTATTATGTCTATAATTTAATATTTTATCACCCTACATCCCAAACGGTCGTTTTCGACCACCACTAAAAAACACATGTTAAAAAATAAAAATTAACTATTTGCTTGAAAATCGTGTTAATAGAACCCTAATTAAGAGGTTAATACCAAAAAACATCGTCTATCTAAAAAAAAAGTTCTGGGATATAGACGGGTGCAAATTTTCAATAGTTCTGGGATGAAATGAGTTAAATGAAAAACATACGATTGGGAAAATGAATTAGCCGACCATAATATCGATGACGCGGTTAATTTGTTCAATAATATTATTAATGTGCTATGTGCATCGTCTACAAATGGGCTTCTCATGCCGTGCTCCTCTTCATCACACTATTGGATTTCCATCCGCCAACAAAATATGTGGTGGTCTATTTTTTTTCTTTCTTGCGTGAGTCATCAAAATTAATACCAATGAAGATGTTGGATCTCAATCCCAGCATTCTCTTAACATCACATACATACAAATGCTCCACATAATATAAGAAAAATGTGCAACCTAGAATTTATGAAATAGAGTGCTCGAAAATTTAACTTGCATAGGTATTTCTAACTTCAATAGACACATAAAACTTAATCTTCTGGTCATAAATTATAAGCACGTTTGGTGTTAAACAATAAAAAGTTGATTTGCGTGTTAGCGATGGTCAGGGGTCACCGCATTAGGCCTCCGCCTGCACGGGCGGCTGGTCGTCCCCCTTGCGCTGGTGCAGCTGCGGGTACAGGGGCGCCACCCCCGAGGGGTGCGCCAGGCGCCCCGAGAACTCCACTCTCCGCATTGGGGCTCGGGAGGTGTCTCCGCCCACAAACAAGTCCAGAACAGACCTGAGGAAAATCATCAATCACTCAAAAAACTTGAGAAACAACACCGCATTAAGTCATTTTAGAAGCTTATTAAAACGCTTTTATTTTTGGTTTAACATTTTCATTTCACAAACCCCAAATCGTTTATTTTTCTTGCATCTTTCTTGCATCTTAACTTGCATCATAAGTAGTGATAAAATAAATTTGAATATTATTTGTATTTGCCGAATACCTTAATGAAATTTATAATTAAAGTTTTGGTCTGACAAAATTGGTTCGCAAATAACTATTTTTTTTTATTTCTTTAAAAAATCTTATAAAACATACATGTATTATATTCCCAGGAGTTATAAAAACTCATTTTGGGACCGGTATTATTCACATTTTTAATTACATATTGCACAATCAAAAAGACGAATAAGAAAGACGATTCAAAATTAACACATTCAATCTTAATCCTAAACCTCATATCTATCATTGAAAAAACATATTTAAATAAAGATCTTTAAGGGCTCTACTATGTATTGCTTTATTTATTTTTATTTCATGGGGTAGATTATTATATTGGGATCGAGAAACGTTCATTAGGGATTTTTTACCCGAATTTTGTGTTTTTTATTTAAAATTTACTATTCCATAGTAGCATTTTCAACAGCGGATAATATACAAACAGAAAAAAGATATTGTCTGCTGTCGAAATAAATAATTTGATTTTAATTTGTTAAATAAATGTAAATATCTAAATATTTACAATGACCTTCCTCGACCTAATATGAAATGCTGCTATAGTAGAATCAGGTGTTTGTATTGGTCCAATAGTAAGATCAATACTTAAATTCAAAGTTAATTCTCTCTCACTCTGCAATACCGACCAAGTACAGTGTATTGTCAACTACCGTGAGAGTGTTAAAACTAGTGCGAGTTTCATTATCATTTCTACCAGTGGTGTACCTGGGAGTGTTGTAGATAGAGGTGTGGGAGGAGACGACGGCCTGCGCCAGGGGGGGCGCGGGGGTGGCGCCCTGCGCGGGCGGGGACATGGGGCTGTCCGTGGTGGCCCGGATCACCGAGGCCCGCACCCCCGACTCGCTGCCGCTGCCACCGCTAGCCCCTGGGAATGCGAGGTTTTACATCAGGGAAACAACGCACACCACGCGGCCATTCAATTTAACAATATTAATTTTTACTAACGCTGCACCTGGCATCAGCATTAGAAATGTCGGTATTATCAAAATGAAATTGTATGTTTACCACAAAAGTGCGTAAAAATTATCACATATACTACAAACTTTTTGAGGAAATGTGCAGACTGATTTTTGAAAAATGTATGGATTCTATGAAAAAAATAAATGGGAACCCTAATTTTTGGCATATTTTACATTTTTCAGGATAACTAAAGGTGACTGCAAAAATATAGAAATTAAATAGAGAAACAGTTTTTATTTTACTTTTCTATAAAAATAAAAAACCCATTTTGCCGCATAAAAGCTTTCATAAGTATGGCAGATTAAGTAAAATTGCACAAATCCTAATTAAAATGCGGTTTTTTTATTTTGTTTTCTTCATGCCTTGATAACAACTTAGTACTCAATTTTCTCAAAAACTATGGGTCAATTAAAATTTTTTTTTAAAAATAAAATGGACTCCAAATATGACTAGGATTCACTTGTTTCCCGCTCGTACATGGAGTTTTGTTACACCATGTACATAGAATGGTGCTGATGATAATGTGTAAAGGGTAGTTTGGGATGATGAATGAGTATTATGGGTACCTGAATCTGCAGAGGAGCGGCAATCCCTCAGGCAGTTGAGGACGGCTCGGTGTCCCGAGGAGCTCTGGTGGCCCCGAACCAGCGACTCCAGCTCTCCCCACACCTGGCGCCACTGCTCCTCTCTCCGGACACCCTACTACTCCTGCACCACAACATTATTTACCTTATTTAACGCAATATCAAAATACCTAACTAATATCAATATTATTTTACAAAGATAATAGGGTTCTTCCCGATAACACGAATATTCTTAAAAACTTTATAAATATTTATAGTAAGTATATTTTTACAATTCCAACAATGTAAAACACAATGATCAAAAATGTTGTTTTCATTTATAAATTTATGTTTTAAAAACACGAAAATACGAATGATTTTTTAACGCCCGTTATTGGTTAATGACGTCATACCCGTCCACCATGAAAGGCGTGAAATTCATTACGAAGTAAGCGCCTATATTGCTGTGACGTCACACCGCATGCGCGCTAAATGAAGGAAGCCTTGATATTGCGAGCGATTTGAAAAAGCGCTATTTCAAACCGCGCTAAAAAAATTCATGACATCGTAAAAATTAAAAAAAAAATCCCTTGATATTGTAATTTTCAATCAATTTTATAAAATAAAAAATAAAAAATCGGGAAGAACCCAATTCTGCCAATTTTTACTAGGGTTTATTGCCACTTGTCTGAATAAAACTTTTCAAAGCTAAATTCAAAGGCAATTATTTCTAATCTGATCAATACATTATCAACTCTAACTAACTAACCATCATGTCATTTCCCCAAAGGGCAGAAAGGATAAAATCCCACTCCACTCTGTCCTGGCACACACATGATTCTTCTTATGCATTCACACTGATTTTTGCCACTTTTCACATGTCCACTCATCAAACATTTGCTAAACCAATAATTTTTTTAAATTTTTAAATCTGTCAATTTTTAGACACTCTTTCGCACCCAAATCTAACTCGCAAGTGGTTAACTTGATAATGTCCAATCTTTCTCGGCCGTTTCGACTTCTAAATCTAGAGACATTAATATTACAACTTCTTGTATCCATTTTTTCATCACTCATTTGTTCCACTTTGCATCAACTCTAAAACGATATCAAGTTGTGGTTGTAATTACCTGTGTCCCTAGTTAGGTTGGGTAGATATAAACCTGGTTGTAATTACCTGTGTCCCTGGTTAGGTTGGGTAGATATAAAGTTGTGGTTGTAATTACCTGTGTCCCTGTTAGGTTGGGTAGATATCAAGTTGTGGTTGTAATTACCTGTGTCCCTGGTAAGGTTGGGTAGATATCAAGTTGTGGTTGTATCAAGTTGTGGTTGTAATTACCTGTGTCCCTGGTTAGGTTGGGTAGATATCAAGTTGTGGTTGTAATTACCTGTGTCCCTGGTAAGGTTGGGTAGATATCAAGTTGTGGTTGTAATTACCTGTGTCCCTGGTTAGGTTGGGTAGATATCAAGTTGTGGTTGTAATTACCTGTGTCCCTGGTTAGGTTGGGTAGATATCAAGTAGTGGTTGTAATTACCTGTGTCCCTGGTTAGGTTGGATAGATGTCAAGTTGTGGTTGTAATTACCTGTGTCCCTGGTTAGGTTGGGTAGATATCAAGTTGTGGTTGTAATTACCTGTGTCCCTGGTTAGGTTAGGTAGATATCAAGTTGTGGTTGTAATTACCTGTGTCCCTGGTTAGGTTGGGTAGATATCAAGTTGTGGTTGTAATTACCTGTGTCCCTGGTTAGGTTGGGTAGATATCAAGTTGTGGTTGTAATTACCTGTGTCCCTGGTTAGGTTGGGTAGATATCAAGTTGTGGTTGTAATTACCTGTGTCCCTGGTTAGGTTGGGTAGATATCAAGTGTGGTTGTAATTACCTGTGTCCCTGGTTAGGTTTGGGTAGATATCAAGTTGTGGTTGTAATTTACCTGTGTCCCCTGGTTAGGTTGGGTAGATATCAAGTTGTGGTTGTAATTACCTGTGTCCCTGGTTAACAGTATAAGAGGCTCGTGGCGGGCTTCTAGCGCCACGAGGTTGAAGATGACCTGTTTACACTGCACCATCTCCTCCTCCGTGAGGGTCTCCTTCACCATCAGCTGGGGCAGGGGATCCACATACTGAATGGATTGAGAAATCACAATCTTTACATCGACAATGTTACAAACTAGCAACTCGTGTCGCTTGACCTTACTAAGATTATAAAGGGGAAATTATTGATTTAATTTAAAAATCTATTTAACCCCACCCAAAAATTAATTATTTCAAAAAAAAATGTTTCTAAGAAATTTGGGTTTAATTTTCATCTAAAAGAGAGAAAAGTTGCCTCGACTCCACAATTTTTTACTTGTAGTGAGATCTTTTGTGTACCTACTGTAAATAAATATGGGTCCAAATAATCAACAATATAATAATAAATTTTGATTCATGCATGAGAAGATGTATGAATGTGGAGGTAGCAAGGGAAGTTTGCCAGGACAGATTGGTGTGGCATTCTATCCTCTCTGCCTACCCCTTCGGAGAAATGGCGTGATGGTTAGTTAGTTAGTTTAAATTCTGATTTGTAACTATTTATAGCCGACATATTTCGGAGGCTTACATTTCGACGGGTTAATTTCATCCTTAGTACAGTAAGTTAACACAGTATCGACTATTTACCTCGGCAATGTGGGCATTGAAGAGCAGCGTCGCGGAGAGGGTGAGCGGCCAGCAGAGGGTGTGCCTGGTGAGGCGCGCGCGGGCGCGGGACAGGGCCCCCGGGCCGCGCATGGGGACCAGCTTGTTCTGCTGCATCAGCTCGCCAAAGTGTTTTATCCTGACGAATGTAACAATACTCATTACTGGAAATGTGAGAGTAGAGGCAGGAGGTAGAGATAAGCCCAACTTCTGAAAACACTAAGGCAAAATACACGCTCAATATTTTACACAATCCAAAGTTATTTTTTGATAATCGTGATATTTATTGAATGTGTACACTTGTGTATTGACGGATCTAAACACGGATTTCAAGATTTCTAGATTTACAGAAATCCCAGATTGCATTCCACGGATCATGAAAAATATTGAATATTTATTTATTTATTTTATTGTTTTAACACCCGTAGGGCTTTTACATAGACATTTTTTAATGTTACACAGTAGGTAGCTATTCATTACCTCTAGATGGCATCCAGACACTGTTCCCTAAAATGCACTAGATTAGTGTTGAAAACATCAATATTATTAGCATACTTGTTTGCCAGTGCGTGCATTCGTCGTATAGATAAGTTTGCACTGTAATTTGTCGATGATTGGCTGCAGTAAAATAGTGCATTACTACAGGTAACTCGACCAGGCACTAGTATACTAATTAAATTTGTTAGTTGACAACAAACAAACATAGATTTTAATACTTTGAACAGAAAGAGCAAATCATTTAATATTCTGCTATTTTCTAATGTTTGTATATATTCAAAATGTTATTTAAAAAGTTATAATTTATGTTTACAATGGTTTATCTAATCTCTCCTCAATATTGATTGTATAATATTGTATGCGCTGTACAAAGCATGCCACAACACCACATCACTGATAAATATTAGTTGTCTAGGACATAACATCGGCAGTTAAAATCATAAAATCTGAAATTCATCCTGCTTGTTGCAAAATGCTTATAGAAATACATACAACGGATTTTTATAAAAACAGTACAAAAGATCGCGCACCAGCAAAAGCTGCCTGCCTATAGCAATGATAATTGTAGAGTGACCATGCTTTCAGGGTCTAATTTATTAATTACTACATATTTAACTTTCTTTTTTAATATTTTTTTTTATTGTTCTGCCCCTGATAAGCGTGAGATCTTTGCCTATATGTTGTCTTCAATTTCGGAGGTGGCTGCAATCCTTCTGCTAAAGTTAGTGTGTGCCGGAAGGTACCTGTAATCCGTGACTCGGCCCCGGGCCCCTCTGACACGCTGGGGGGGTCCTCCAGGGCGGAGCGCCCGGTCCCCAGCCCGTGGATGAAGATTTCCCCGCCGTGCGCGGCCAGCACATGAGACATCACCTTACCACCGCCCTTCCTGTAACACGGTACATAAACAGTAATAGAAGTAATACAATGTATTATTTTGATTTATATTTTTTATTGACATTCCATGATTAAATTTTAATATATAAAAAATACTGGTAACACTTCCACTTTTATTTATTTTGACCAGTTAGCGCTTTCACCCTGTAACGGGCATCTTCAGACTGGTAACATGTTGTACAAGACAAAAGTATAAATAGCAGTTTTTACAAAATAAATTTAGATACTAAACACATGAGTTGGAAAAAGACAATATGAGAGAAAGAAGAGACGAAATACAAAACATTATTCGCTGGTCTAATACCCACATCAAATAATACACATAAAACATGGATAAAACTTAACTATATTGGAATACTAGCATTGGCGGCTACCCCTATAGGTCATAGGTCAATGACCCTTCCCAAACTTGAGGACCCATATTTAAAAAATATAAAAATTAAAAAAAAAAAAAAAAAAACTATTTATCAATCTACATAAAAATACTGAATAGGTTAAATATAAAGCATCATAAATAAACACCCCATATTTAAACAATAAAATAACTGCCAACTTGCGCATCAATAATATACGAGTTGAAAAAATCAAACTCGTCGGTCAATTTTTGTATTGACCGCGAGTTTCTGTAGGTAAAGCTATCCCATCCCATACAAGACAGTGATATGTCAAATTTCTTATCAGCAATTTCAGTCTCAAAAACATAATACGGCTTGGGGACATTGCCCGCCGTGAAATGGGTATACTTGCAGTTCATGAGAAGGAACGGGATACATATAGTTATTCTGCAGAGAAGACAGAAAGAGACATCAAATAATACGCTTACGGTGTCATCTTATAAGTGCGAGAATTACACAATACTTCTTTAGGAAACAATACCTCTTATTGTGTTCTGGCTTTTGTTGGCATAGCGGTATAAGTTTTTATTTACGAGTTTTTTATGAAATCAGTTTTACCCTATAGTGTCTTAGGAAAGTTAAGTTAAGCTATATCTGGGAGTAGAGTTGTATAAAAATGTATATCCTAATGGTTAATTTTTAAATAAGTAAATTTTATAAGATGAAATTCGACAACATGAATAACCTAAAATGGCCCTTTAAAATGAAATATGTGACATATTTCCGTTTATTTTCGACTACAATATCTAATAAACACTGTTATAGTTTTAGCCTTGGTTTATCTCTTTATCATAAACAAAGACAATGATTGTCATTATCAGTTCTCGCATGGTTTTGAACGAAGAGGCGATGTACCTACTTCCTGTTTTAAAGATTGATTTATTGATTAAATCGCTCATATTTTGGGCTTCTTTTGGCGTTTGTTTGCATATCGGGGTAGAAAGATAGTCGAAAGTAAATTTTTGATTATATTATGTTATATTATCATATTTATTTAGGACTATTAGAAATATTGTTTTAGTGTTTTGTAGTGAAAGCCCGTAAAAACTTAGTTAGTAACATTGCGTAAATTAAATATGTTTTTATAAAAAATATTCAAGATGAATTCCGTCAGTGAAATTTTTAAAAGAAATAGCATCAAAAAAGATTCAAATAATAACATTGGGATGACCATATTATTCTTAATAAAGTGCAAATAACGAAAGAAAAAAACAAAGATTTAAAAATATTTTTTAATACTAAAAGTTACATTTAAGACAGAAAAAAATTGATTTCATTTACAAAAAGTATTTAATAAAGTCTTTGTAAATAGTGTGAATCTATGTATCAGTATCAACTCCATTTGAGTTAAACCAAAAGTGTATTGTGCATTGAAATGACCATATAATGTAAGTAACACATTTTTGTTTGCGTATAGGTACTCAATTCGGATTTCTTCAAATAATTATTTATTTATTTATTTACTTTCTTTGACGCCCAGTGAGGGGCTTTTACATTTGGTACATACTTAATATAAAGAAAAAGTTACACATTAGACATAATAAACATTTTTTTTTTCTTTTTTGTTTTTTTTAAAATAAAAATTACAAAATATAATTAATAAAAAAATTTTAAAAGAGAAAGTTACAAAGTTAACAAACTACAATTTTGAAAAAAATGACATGAAAAAAAAAAAAAAAAAAAATTTTTTTTAAATTTTTATAAAAAATATGTATAAGAAGAAATTTTTTTTTTAATGACTGGACCCCCAGTTTTGAACCCCTGAAAAAAGAAAACCGCCACTGAATAGCTAGTAATAAATCAACAAATATTACATAAAAATAATTTTACAGTTTCATATTATAATAATAAATCACTAGGCCAATTGCTCAATCACAGATCACTACCGACTCGGTAATAAGCGACGTGATAACGAGTTCTTACCCATGGATGTTTAACGTTTTCGCGATCCCTCCATGGGAACACGCGTTAAAAGTTATCGATCGGATTATTAAACGAGCGCTTCTATCGCGAGCTATTTCCCGAGATATATCTTATTCGCACATAACTTCATTCAATCATTCTCGAGTGCCGTATTGCATTTAGCCGGTTTTCGCAAGCCAAATATTGAGGAAAGCAGTCGACATAATAAAAAAAATCCGACAAGCGCCATGATTTGACGTTTGACGAACGGCCGCGATATCGCGTGCATCGCTCCGCTCGGCTCAGATCGGGCAATATGCTCGGCTCGGCGAACGTGGTATTGAACGAATTTCATTGTGATCGGTCAAATCGGTTAGCGTTAGCACGTGGTTACCACGTTTTTAACTACGTCGATAGTTATCTGTGATTGAGCTACAGGCATTAATAAATAATAAAGACCCGATAAATAAATTTGATAGAAGCGGAGTATATGAATTAAATTGTGATTGCCCGGGGGCAATATATTGACAAAGCGGAAGATCGATGAAAAATAAGAATTAAAGAACATTAGAAATTCACATAGATTAAAAAAAGATAACTCTAATTACGCTTACCTCATTTAACTGAATGTTAATCATTTCATCATTTGTAAATCTAGATAAAGTCAAAATCCTTCATGTCGAAAATATAAAGTTCCCAAAATTGGATAGATAGAAAATACTAGAAATTAATAGAATAAAAAAAATAACACCAATTATATTATTAAATAACCAGCAAGCACAGAATTTTTAAATTCCCCATTACATTCATCACCCTCTAGGCCTAACCCACTAATATAATCCCTGTAATAACAAAATCCTATCCTTCCAAGATACCTACACTCCTCCTCACAATACACCATTTAACATAGGTTTTATGTTTGTTGTCTCAATACGACTCTCTTTAACTCATGTACATTTTTTGGTTTTTCTAGATTTCTTATATAAAATTGTTTTTGCCTTGTGCAATATAATTAAAACTTATCCCTCAGTTCCCCATTACCTACTTTGTTTACATTACTGCCATTTAACACATGTTTGTATTTGTCTCCTTCTTTCTCTCATATTGTCTTTTTCCAACTCATGTGTTTAGTATCTAAAATTTATTTTGTAAAAACTGCTAATTTTAACTATTTGTGCTTTACAACATGTTACCAGTCTGAAGATGCCGTTACAGGGGAATGAAAGCGCTAACTGGTCAAAAATAAATAAAAATGCAAGTGTACCAAGTATTTTAATTAGTTATATATTAAAAATTCAATGTATTATTTATTATTTTATGGTTCAAAGTAAATATTTATTTAGGATTTTGTATTTTGTGAGATTACGTTTGATCTGCAGTTCATTAGTACAAAGAATATCAATGACTCACATAGATAGGGTTTAGAAGGACATTTGTCCAAAATCCACACCTTGGCATCTCGAAGCATGACGGATCTGGCCGTTGAGGAGGAAGTTGACCAAGGCAGGCGGAGGGGCGCGACGCCACGTCCAGACGGGTCACCCGTAACAGGGGCCCGCATGCCCCCCACTCCCCCAACTTGCCCCGGGGGAAGCACCAGCGCAGCGTCACCTGGGAACACCAACCCACATTAGAGCTACACACAACAAAATCCATTCAATTATGGAATGATGTACTCTGAGATGTGAAAAATGCACCATCCTTATCTGTCCTTAACCCTTTAAGACATGGGTGCTAACCTTTTTAGCAGCCAAGCCAGATTTTGGAAAATGAGATTTTCCTAACGTAGACCGTACAACAAAATTTCGTTCTATTATTCCATGCAAATAAGAAATATGTATATTTTTTAGAAGAAATATAACAAAAATAAGAAGTCAAACATATTTTATTATATGAGAGTAACAATTCAAAAAATAGCAAATCCAAAAAATTATCATGAAAAATAAAACAAAATATAATAAATTTATATCCCGAGGTATGGCAAGATTTATACAAATGGAGACAGATTAATGTAGGTCGAAGCATTTGATATATTTTTGAAGAATGTTTTACAAGAGAAGGAAATGGACATTGAGAGAAGGGTTAGCGTCGGAAACATATATATTGGTGCCCCGCATTCACGGGCTATCGCACGCAAGAGCGGCGTGTCGCTTTACCTACCATAGAATGAAAATTGTCACGGTAGTGTAATTTATTATCTATCCCTATATTATGAAGCTATAACATAAGTTATGTCTACAAACTATGAATGATGGAATGTTCTTTTGGTGGTTTTAGTACACTATTTAAATCGCCCTTGGGTATATTTATAAAAAATCGGCGCTACATAAATTATCCATAAAAAAAATTTGGAAATTATTTTTTTCAAAATGTGCTCCGCAGGCCATTAGCAGACACCCAGCGGGCCGCGGGTTGCCCGCCCTTGCTTTAAGATGTATGTAGCCCAGTCGAATAAGGGTTTTTGACTTAACTAATTCGGATGTTTTTTATTCTTTTTTTATGTTGTTAAGTGATGTCCAGGAAAGTTGCTAATCAAAATCCCGGATGAATTGAGGTCGACTTCATCAGATATTTCAAAAAAACATAAAAAAATCGTAAACCACTCGTGTCTAGTGCCTCAAATTGACTTATACAACAATATTTATGTCCCTGTTTGAAATAATTTTGTAAGATAATACAAGAACAACTATTTACTCTTTATTGACAATTGGAATTCTTAGTAGAACAGCAAAATATTTAAGGAAGTATTACTGGACAAAAAAAATCATGTGAAACCACTACCTAGTAACAAATTTAATGTCGGTCGGTATGAGACTGAGTCTATAATCTTTTAATCAATCCTGAACGTACCTCGCATGAGAATATGCTAATCAATACAGTTTTAGAATGATCACAACCTACTATCGAAATATGATTTGTGCATGTCGGCTAAAATGTTCACAAACATACATTCAAACCGTCCTATGGAATACTATAGTATGTTATGCCGTAATATAAGTATTATAAACTTGCAAGGCAAGAAGTACCTATCTAAAAGTTTTAGGCTCTCTATTAAACAATTGGCTGATTCTCTTTTATTCTGTAAAATAGCTTTAAATGAAACAAAAAATCACAAAAGCTTGTCATCCATGTGCAATAGATATTAGGATCTATATCAATAAAAAGAAGATAAAATAGTTTTCTAATTTTCTATGATGCTATCATCAATGATAAAGTTTAGATCACCTCGCACATGGAGGATCTCCACTGGATTGTTTTGCAATTTGTTGAACTGCTTATCCGATTATAATTAATTATCTTTATAAAAGATCCAATTTGGTAGTACATTCGGCCTATAAATAGTATTAAAACTAGTGTATTTTTGATTTTTACTATCATTATATTTATCCTTTAGTGTCCCACTGTTAATCAAAGGTTTTTTAAAGTATTTGTATTAGCTATATTACATCGTATTCTGTTATTCTAGGTTATTAAGTAACATCAGTTTAATGTGTATAAAAGTGGAAAATAATTACCCTCTTTTGGTTTGGAGTACAGTTTGATTTTAAAGTACTTAAAAATAGAGACTGTGGATTCTCGATAATTTGAATCGCTTAACATGATTTGAAAAGGTTCCCAGTGCCTTGAAAAATACTCAATTAATAAAAAAAAACATGCTTTGTTACAGCAGTAATGTGATTTCTACAAGCCAGTTTGCTGGATACTGGAGTCCAAGCCCCCCACTAATTTGAAATGAGTCAATACTCACGCTCTTCCGAATACGATATACAAGGCCATGCGGTTATTGTACGTTTGGACAGGCGCAATATGTGTCGATTAGGATGGACTAATGCGTTACCGAAATCGATTTTCGCATAAAAATCGACTTTATGGATGAAAATTTACAAAAGAAACTTTAAATACAGTCCCGATAAACTCTTAATTTGAGATTTGTCATCAGGTGCAGGAGCTACAGAAAAACTAAAACAAGGACTATTTTACTGTCGTAATGTAAATTGAGAAAATTCTGTGTCGCGACAAACAAAGAAAAAAAAACAAATAGGTTTTAATAATCACATTTTATATTTTTTCATGGAAAAATCAACTTGAATAATCCTAGTTGCATAAGTAGGCTCAATAAACATCGATATCGATAAATATCGGAGCTAAAGAACATGTGCTTCACTATCGTAAAGACAAAAACAAGAAGTATTGCATTTTTCAGTCTATGGTTGCCTGTCAATAAATACGGAACTTTATAGGCGCACATCTGTCAAAAGTAAAATAAACGCTTGGAATACCTATAGTTCTACATTTATGCACCTGCTGATTATTTTGACTTTTATGACCATGTTTAAGCATAGTTTTTGAAAGAGTGGGAGTTGAAATTTCAATGCCACATCATGGAAAGCAAAGGAGTTTCGTAATTACCTTCATAAGAATACCGGTGACCGTGGTGCTGGCGAGGTTGTAGTGCGGCATCAGCAAGCGAAGTAGTCGCGGGACAAGTCGCCCGGCTCCCACGCTGTGGATCTCCACTGATAAATAGTTTCCCACCTTCAAAATACACAAGTAGTAATACAATTACACATCCACAACATTCATCTTTCATAAAATCAAATGCGTTGATTGGGTTGGTATTTATTTTACAGAACTTGAGTACACTGTTAAAAAATCAAACTACATAAACATAAAAAGATATTGGATCCTAATTGAACGCAACAATGAGGGAATCCACTGTTTTCTAAAGTATTTTTTATCTATAAACGTACTATTTAACTAAGCAAAAAAAAATATTTAATATTTTTTTATAAGTTATTGATGAAGATACGATTTTTTAAAGTAGCACATTTCAAATACCGCGCCAAATACTACTATGTACCAAGTGCGTCATTTTTGCAGGAGTGACGTCATAAAACGGGCGGCTAACGGCATGGCACGGCTAACATATTTCTCCAGCCAATAACAAAACTGTCAAAAATCTATGCAAACGATTTCTCCAGCCAACTGTCACTTAAACTGTCAACAGCTGTTCTAGGGAGAGTGAATGGCGGCCATCTTAAAAACGGAAACAGAAAACACTACACTTAGATACAACGAGTGACATCATTGTTTAAGATTTTGAAATTAATGCTATTTTCAACATTTTTTTATTTATTTTTGGGTAAATTATTGAGATATTTAATCCGACTTCAAAATTTTTAAATATTCGCGTCTACACGAAAGCATTTTTAAAATTCAATTCCGGGTGGCAGTGGATTTCCTCATTATGTGTATTCCTAGAGTTATATGGAATTATATCGAACGTTGAAAGGAAAAAGTTACCAAGAGATGTAATATGTGCAAAGGAAAATGATACCAAGGGACATAATAATATCATGTCGCTTGATATCATTTTCCTTTGCACATAATTATGTTGCTTGGTAACTCATTCCATTCGAAAAATATATATACAGGGTTAATTTTTAGTCAGTTTCAGAATTCAGTATCGTTATTAGAACCCATTTCAATTAAAAAAAACATGTACTTTCTCAAATAAAAAAAAGTGCACCCAAATGATTCCACAGAATCAGTAGAAGACTTGGTCACCCTAGGCGGAGCGTCCGTCAGCCCCCCCCCCCACCCCGCGCACACTACTCCGTCGCACTTACCCTTATGCGCCGCGCATGAACTCAGATACCAGCTGTGAGTAGGGTGTGCGTAATTTGTAAAAATTATTAGGAATAAAAACAATAAATCGTAAAAATAAAAAGTACATGTTTTTTTTTATTGAAATGGGTTCTATTAATAATACTGAATTCAGGGTTTCTTTTTGTTAACTGACTAAAAATCAACCCTGTATTATAAATATAAAATATTAATTTCAATAGAACCAAAAATGCCTCATCTTGTGGCACAGCGGTAGCGCATTTGGCTACCATGCTTGAGGTCGCGGTGACGAATGACCCCCTGGTCAACATGAAATATTTATTTACACGTGATTTTCATACTAATATTTCATGTGTCCTTGGACTGGTAGTGAAGCGTAAGACTATTAAATTTATTCACCTTACCTTCATGTAATAAAACTATCAAGATACACGGCACTTGGTGTACCAATGCAGTGAACTATGCACCATTGGGTGGGATAAGGAAAGGGTATTTTAATAGAATCTAAAAAAGAACAGATGCAAGATTCTGATCCTTATAAAATGACTTATTCATATTATATTTACCTCCCTCAGTGGCTGACTGTTAACTTGGGATTCCACGTTGACTGGAAAAATATTGATGATGACAAGGTGGCAATGGTTAATTCTGATCATCCTATAATCAGAGAATAAAAACATCAGGAATACTATTTATTTATTACAAATTTCATCCCCACGATTATGTTTAAAAAAAATTGTGTTGGCCCGTGAATTGAAAGGTTAAGTAATTATTTTATTTATTAGAAGTACATCACATTTTTAAATACGTGGTGTAACAAAACTCGATGTACAAGCGGGAAACCAGTGAATCTACATAATATTTGGAGTCGAATTTGCAGAATATTCTTTTTTGATTTGACCCAGTTTTCGAGAAAATTTAGTAAAAATTTTTTTTTTAAATATTTTTTTTTGCATATTGTTGTCAAATATCATTTATTTAGTCAAATTAATAGTACCCATGAAGAAAACAAAATGAAAAAACCGCATTTTTATCATTTTACTTAATCTGCCATATTTATGAAAGCGTTTATGAGAAGGAAAAATCTTTTTCAATCTCAAGTTAAAAAAGTCATATTACACATTCGACTCCAAATATGATGTAGATTCACCAGTTTTCGGGTTGTACTAACAGTTTTGTTACACCATGTATATTGTTACTCTTAATGTATTCCTCACTGGGGAAACCCGAGCTGAGGAAAGCATTTTTTTCTTTTTGTTGTTCTTTTTTGTTTGTAAACAATATTTATAAATATAACAAATTACAATAACTTACTTGGGTACTTAAGTGATAAATGTCATTCACTATACTATTTCCAAGCGTTTATTTTACTTTTGACAGCTCGATTATGTATCAATTATGGATGTCCTGATGCGTTACCGAATCGATTTCTCATAAAAATCGACTTTATTTATGAAGAAGTTTTAATCAATTTAACAAATTTATATTTTATTTTTGCTTAACATTTTTTAGTTTATAAACATACCCAGACGTTTAAACCAGAGTTTATATTACGAAAGCGCTGTCGTAAAACTTTTTTTTTAAAGTCTTTATTCAATAAAAATATTACAAAAAATACATTATTTCTTTACAAAAGAAACTTTTAAATACAGTCCCGATAAACTCCTTAATTGGAGTTTGTCATCGGGTCAGGAGCTACAGAAAACCTAAATATGTATAGGACTATTTTATTGTCGTATTGTAAATTGAGAAATTTTGTGACGCGACAAACAAAGAAAAAAAAACAAATAGGTTTTAATTTAAATCACATTTTATATTTTTTTCATGGAAAAAATCAACTTGAATAATCCTTGTAGCATAAGTAGATAGATAGTAGATAAACATCGATATCGATAAATATCGGAGCTAAAGAACATGTCGCTTCACTATCGTAAAGAAAAAAACTTGAAGTAGGTATTGCATTTTTCGGTCTATGGTTGCCTGTCAATAATTACGGAACTTTATAGGCGCCCATGTGTCAAAAGTAAAATAAACGCTTGGAATTAATATAATTCTAGCACAAAATTAATATGTATTGGTAAAGTAAAATACGCACTGGGCATGTTGTGATTTATTCTGTTGTAGTAATACAGTCTGTACAATATCCACCAAACTTCGCATGGACGCATCGTCTCTAGCGCTGGTTATACAAATAATGCGGCATCTGAAATCATCAATATAAAATACTTGTACATTCATGAAAATACTTCAATAGCGATCAATGTAAAAGTTGTGTATCTGCTTATTTTTAATGAAAAAAATTATGTAATAATACGAATTTAAAAAATTTTGTAAGTCAACAATGGGTTTGTAAACCAAAATTTAACAAAAAAATTACAAGATTATTGGTGCAATCTGTTTATAAATCGGATGATTAAAGATACAGTCATTTAAAGTTTGATATTTGTAAAGATTTTGTATGATAGGCGATCGGTGACGTCACCGATCGTATGCGGTATAAAAACTATAAATGGTGGTATCTCGCCTATTAATTATCCGATTTACGAACAGATTGCACTGATGGTTTTGTAATTCTTCGTTTCATTTTTCTGCATTCACAGAAAATTTTTGGTTTACAAGTCCATTGGATTGAATAAATAAATAAATAAAAATATGCACTTGGTGTTCCAATGCAAAGTAGTAGGCGTATATACGTAAAAAAGGCGTATAATCAAATACACAATTCAGGAGTCATTTTGTTTAGTTGCGGTGTCTCACCGCCTCACCTGTTGAGGGTGGAGGTCTCCTTGTGTGCACGGGCCTGCTGCTGCGTGGAGGGTTCGGCCAGCGCCTCCACGGCGGCCCGCAGCCCCGCACCACGGAGGGCCCCCCGCCGCCCGCGCCGCTCACCGCCCCCGGCACCCCCACCAGGCACATGGCGTTCAGTATCTGAGGAGACATCATTCATTCAAAAACCTTATATGTACATCACAATTTATACATTAAATCATACATTTTATAACACTCCAACGTGCGACAAAATATAAAACTAGCGGGTTTCTAGATTATCGAGTCTCTACGATATTCTTAATTTTAAAACATGGCAGTTTTGCTGTGCTGGATAAAGACGTTGTAAGGGGTTCTAATTTCAAACTTACATGAGTTAAATTTTGCTGTGCTGGGTTCCATGTGTTCAGAATATGCGCTGCATTATCACTCACTACAAACCTGACCTGAATCAGAAAACATGAAAACATAATAAGTAAACATTAATGTTTGGTTATGTTATTTAGAGGTTAAAAAATTACAACATTACCAATTTTCCTTGGGGGAAAAGATCCCAAACTATGCGGCAATATTCGACGGCAGCTTCTACACTACATGTCCAAAGAGATTTGGATATTGGTGGCAAAGGAACATAGCCAGTTCCTCTCGATTTCGATAAATCAAATTCTATGTGGCTTTCGGAAGAAATGCCAAAATACGGAGTATGATCTAATACAAATACCGTTTTGTGGCTTGATTGCATCATTGTATGCAAACTAAATATCACAGTACAAATGAAACGCAAATATTTTTAAAACTTAGCAACTATTTCTGCGAAAAGTGTTGAGAGTGATTGAAACGGATCGCACGGTTTGTTGATTGTTTTTTGCACAGATTCACAACCACAGATTATATACTTTTCACAACTAACTACACAAACCATAGAGAAAAGTTCATTAGAGTACCAAACCGGCAGGAACAGGGGCTATTTGTACTTTTTTTCTATCTTGTGCTGTGGCTGCTGTGGGCCAACGAATTATTAAAAAAGAACCCCTCGTTCTTTATGTTTTAAGCAAATTCTAAAAAGTGTTTTCTTTTCATTAAATCCGGAATTTATATTTGTTGGGATTTGAATGACGTAATCCTCTTTTAGTTTATGGTGAAACATAGATTTTCGTTTTTCTCTTCTTTTTCTCGTATTTTCTGTGGACATTTTCTCGTTCGTTGATTTGAGGAATTTGCAGGCAGTTTGGGTTGTTCGGAAAATTTTGAAAATGACTGGGTATTTTATATAATATACTATAAAATATCCATTCATTATCAAATTTCAGAACACCTTCATTTCGTCTTAGTGTTAACGAAACTTGAAATAGTGGAAAACAGCCGTTTATTATTACGACACAACATAACATATTTTTATGACGAGGTAATATTTTTCTGGAATATCTTTCTTTATATAAAATTATTTACAATATGTTTACAGTGTAAAATATTTAACTTATGCTTATGTGGTTTCATTTGATTTTAAATTTCATAAAAATCTGGTTTTGGTATTCATTTGGAAATGTGTTTTTCACAACAAAGAGCATGTAAACTGTAAACAGCAATTATGACGTTCGGTTTATTGTTTTTAATCCAAATACATGATAACTCGGATAAAGCATTGCATATATCGTGTCATCTTCTCTAATGTTTTATATTGCCTAATATTATTTACTATTTAATTACATATGTTATAAAAAATATACATCATACTAGGTATTTCTTATCTTTCTACACACTTAGCAATTCTGCCTATAACGCCTGCATCACACTTGATCTCCTCTATGGCTGCAAATCATGGCACCTTACCAGGCCCGAAACAGCATACTTCTGAGTTTTTGAGAATATGTGTCCTAGTAGAATATTAGGGTGTGCGGTGGTTTGACTTTGTAGTATTATCATTTATTATTTGGATAATTTATAAAGTGCCATTTTTTGTGAGTAATCACCTCAACGGCGCTGTACATAAAATATTCTTAGTTAATTTCCAGTCCCAGTTTATGAATAAAGGATCTGAGAAAAAACATTTATTTAAGAACCGATATTAAATCTATATGTAGGCGAAGTACTAAACTCCAATTCGTCTTGCAGCTACATAGCGCATTGACGGTTGGAATATCAGCTTCCCCAATTAAATTTTAACTATTTTACTAATAACGCAATACTAATGACATAATAAGGAACACAGAAGCGAGGCAATGCAGCAACCCTTGGTATCTACTGTCATTGTAATAAATTAGACAAATTATTCTTCTTGTTAGTAAATTTGTAGTGGCATAAGCAATATTAGGTGCAGGTAAGTGAAAGTAGTAGTAATCATGTCTTAAATATTATTTTTCTAGGGTATACCACCTGTATAGACATGATTGATTCGGAAAGTTCAGTTTCCGTAGATGAATCTCCGGAGATTATTGAGACGATGACCGGATTCAAGTTTCCTTCTCCACCACGACTGCCCGGAACAGGTAAATTAAAATATTATCTATTTCGCCATCCACAATGCACAGAATAAGCTTAGTTTTTAATAAAATACCGTATTTCTGTGGCTGATGGCTTATGGAGGTGCGCTCAATGGAAGATTGGAGTGTAGAGCAGTTTAGTTTGTGGTATGTTAATATATAACTAGATTTTTAATGAAATTTTTAGCAATACTTTCTGTGATATAACCGTAGATTTGTACCTGTCTACCGGGAGTGACGATGACGAGGGACTGGGTCAGCTCAGGAGGGGTGGGAGGCTCTAAGCGGACCCCCCGGAAGCACCCCAAGTTCCCCTCGGCCCCCATCATCTCCCCCTTCCTGAACCTGTCGACCGATGAACTTCCGCCCATCGGCTTCTTCTGGGATATAGAAAATTGTCAGGTGTGTTTGTCTGAAATAAAAAATGTATAAAACTGATTGTTAAATGCACAAACTTGTTAATAGTGAATAAAATAAAGTCGCTATTAGCTATCCATATATCGTCGCCGTTCAGTCAAAAGTCACTAACTCTGCTGTAAGAAAATTTTGATTTGAATCACAATTCATAGAAAAAGTTATGATGTTTAAATGGCAAACATCACTTTATCATGACAGGCAAAATATATGGATTAAATGAAAACACTTCAAAAGTGAAGATTTGATCATTCATTTAGTCGCAATAAAATCGCATCACATTTTTAAAAAAAAAATTAAATTAACCTCCACTCATATGCGAGTGATTTTCATTGATTATCTCAAAACAGTTTTTCTTGAGTTAGTGACTTTTGCCTGAACGGCGACGGTATAATATATGGATAGCCATCGTAATATACTTGATGTTAGGCAATTAGCAATAAAGGAATTTGTTTAAGCCACGTTAAAAACATTCCACTAGATTTGCAGGTAAAAATAAACTTATTACACCTAAAATGCACCAGTTTTCGGATTGTACTACGAGTTTTGTTACTTCATGTATATTTTTTAACGTATTTGTCACATATTTTTTTGTGACTGTGGAATAAATAAACTTTTAGAATTATGAAAACAAACTTTGTTTTAAAAAAAATTTTTAAGCTGCCTTGAAATTACTACTCCTATCCGGCTTTATACAAATTGATAAATAGATAAATGCTTTATTAGTCAGGATTTTTATGGAATGAGATACCGAATGGCGGACTTATGACTCTTGGCCAATGAAGCCCTGAAGCAGGAGTGGTTCTAATGCAGATGTACTCTGAAAAGACTTTTCACTAGACATGTGCGATCCCGTGAACCTCTGATTAAGATTCAACACTCTAGTATTTATATAATGATTATAATGATACGATTCTCCGTAACATCAGGTACCCAAAGGATGTTCCGCAGTAGCCGTGGTGGCCGCAATAAGGAACGCCTTCCTCCCCGGAAGGAGAGAGGCCGAGTTCACTGTGGTGTGCGACGCTCGCAAGGAGCAGCCTTCTCTGTTACAAGATCTCAACGATTCACAGGTTTGTAATTATTCAATCCATTATAAATAAAGACAGATACAAGATATTGGTATAAAGATATAAATATCTTGTATTCTTTTTTTTTAACTATCTTGTTTACATTATCTGTTATTTTTCCATTTTTACGTGATTTTATTTTTCTCTTTTGCCACGTGCACACTGTTTGACTTTCACAGTATACACACAAACAGGCTAAGTTAATATTTTTTTAATGTATGTGTTTTTAATGTATATCTATGTAAACAAAAATTTTTCTTTTTAAAAAAAATTAATAAAAAATTATGAGTGATCCGTGATCTGTCTGCCTCGCTGGTGTAGAAGTAGTGTGTTGGGCTGCCATGCATGAGGTCGCAGAGTCAATATGAAATTATTATTTGAATGCGATTTTCCAAATAAAAATACATATTTAATTTTATGCGATACCTTGAAATGGCGCTGAACCGTAAGATTATCTAAGCAGTTCTTGGACAAGTATGTTAGATAAGTCTGATACCATTATACTAGAGAGGAAGCCTTCCATGAATATCCTTCAGAATTAATGTGCATTTCCCTTGATTCATACGCCAACATCTCAGGCCTTTTGTAACGCTTTGAAACAATGTATTTTTGCAGGTAAACTTACTGCACGTGTGCGGGACACAGAAGAACGCGGCGGACGACAAGCTGCGGCAGTGCATGCGGCGCTACGCGGAGCTGCACGCCGGCGTGCCACCGTCCCCGCGCTCCGTCAAGGGGCCCCCCGCCCTCCTGCTCATCTCAGGGGACGTCAACTTCGCCGCGGATCTCAGTGACTTTAGGCATAGGTGAGACAGGCACGCTGAAATTTTTTTCTATTTATTTTTATTTATCCTTAACAGTACAAATCGTGGACTGAATGCAGAACTAGCCTGTTACCCAGGTAAAGTTTT
>JAGVSP010005826.1:0-18903 GCA_022494985.1 Micrasema minimum
AGGGGGGGGAAAAACGATTTTGTTTTTAAGGGGCCCTTTTTTTTTTAAATTTTTTTTAAAATTAAGGGTTTCCGGAAAATATGTAGAAAAATGTTATTTGAAATAAACCCCGAAACGGTTAATTTAAAATGCTTACCGGCGGGGGGGGAAGGGTTTAGGTTTTTTTCCGGAACTACAATCTTAGTTAGGGTATTTTAAAAGTTACGCTGCCCTGAGGCGGGACTTCTTTGCCGGGGCTCGGGTTCCCCGGACAGGTTTTTGCGAAAAAGAGTGCGGACCCGTCGCGGATTTAGATGGAAGGAGACGGGGCGGGGGGGGAGGGGTAATTTCCTGCATACGAAAAATCTATTTTTGAAACAGCTGGACCTTGAAATGAAAGTTACATTGCTATTTCGTATGAATCTGACATTTGGGGGTTTTTTGGGGGGTGGGGAAGGGGGGGATTGTACCTTTTTAGCGAGTTATTTTGTAAAAGTAAACAAACCCGAGCGTGGTTTGGGCTGGGGGTGGGGGATGCTACAGCTTGACCCGCGTTATTACGTTATATCAAATACCGATAATATATATTTGTGTACGGCTTAAAGATTTAGTCGTTGGGACACGACAGTCGGTGTAGATCAGTAGTAGATCTACTTACACTAATATGTAACAAATCACAAAATTATTAAGAATTGTATCGTCTTAACTCGACGATTTACCGAGATCAATAGGTATCGTAAGTTCGTTCTCTCATTCCAATCACTAGTGTGAGATACCATTAAGTGTACTGCGTTACACTAACACAGTTGAAGTTCTGTCAGATGTTATATCCTGAATTCGAAAATTAACGTTTACATATAAGGACTGAATTACCTATATTTAGTATTACCAAAAGTACCTTGTTATTTGATTTATTTGAGTAACTTATAAGTGATATTATATTTTTTTTATCTTCAGCTTATTTCTCGTTAAATACCTATGTATGTTTTTTTTTTAAATAAGACGCATTTTCATATACAATCAATGATAAATGATACGACATTAACCGAATCCTATAATAAAAAAAATTTTTCATTAAATTGCTTTTATCAACCTTTGTATCATACAACTATAACCATCATGAGGATATACATTGATAAACCCAGTGCAACTGGAAAAAACTGCCTACAAATAATATAAATGTCCCAAAATATGTCCAATAACTCGTAGATATATATAATATATACACTAGTGCATTAATTGTTGGGAAACTTTTAGTAAAATTAGAATTCCTTGTGTTATTTAGTAAAAAAATCTGTTCTTTGCACTAAATGATTAGTTTTATATATTTTTATTTTATTACTTTGTGTTTCTACTTGATATTTAACGTATTTTAGAAATGTATATTATAGTTATATATTTTTATTGAATAAATAATACCTGAGTGTCGCCGAGGCCATACAATTTCTGGGTTTGCACTTATGCACCAATCAGTAGGGTTTTGGCAACAGTTACAAATAATTTTATAATTATTTAAGTCAGCTATTGTTTTTGAAGTAGAAAAGACCTGCGCCACATGAATTGAAGTGCAGTGAAAATATTAGTATTGAAAACATTGGCCTCAAATATGTCGAAACATGCTGATTGGTCGCCGAATAAAAGGAGGAGTAAGGCCATAACACTTCGTGAAGAAGGATATTCTTACGAAGATATTGCCAACGGGTTGGGTAGAGGCGCCAAAGTCCGCAGTGTGGAAAATCTACCAAGGGTACGTAGCCACTGGATCCACAAAAACAGCCTAAAGAACCAGCGGAAAGAAAAAAATATCGGATCAAGACGTTCGAGAGTCTGCCGCTTCTCTCTTCAGGACCGTCGTCAAACGTCTAAAGACATTAACGCCATTTGGAGACATCAGGAGTGCAAGTTGCGGACCGAACAATCAGGAAGGAACTTTGTGAAAATTATTTGCGTGCGAGGATTCCGGAAAGAAGCTATATTTAAATCAAAAGCAGAGACAAAAGCGCCTAGACTGGGCTTTAGAACGTAGTAGTTGGACGAAAGATGACTGGGCTAAAGTAATTTAGAGTCATGTAACTAGAATTAGCATCTTTGGTAGTGATGGCGTCAGGTTTGTTCGCCGTCGACCAGGCGAAGATGAGCCCCACGGCCACCATGAAATATCCTGTGACTGTTATGGTGTGGGCCAGCATGGCAAATCATGCTGTTGGACGTCTGACGGTAATTGAGGGCAATATCAACGCCAAAATATATCGTGATAAAGGCTTGGAACCAAAATTGCTGCCCACCATCAGCGATTTGTTCGAAGGGAATACCGAACAGTGCGTCTTTTAGCAGGATGGTGCACCATGTCACACTGCACGAAGCAACCAAAAGTGATTCAGTGACTATCGTATCACTGTTCTACCATGGCCTAGCAATATTCCTCACCTCAATCCCATAGAAAATCTGTGGTCAAGATTATAAGCACTGGTGTCCCGTCGGAACCCAAGCAACAAAAGAGACTTGATCGAGGCCATCATTTACTCGTAGTTTAGGGTGATAACACCTTAAGATCTTCTGTGTTTAAGCCCGCCATATACGGGACAGTTTTCTGCGCAGTTTTCTATGCAGTCTGAAAACGGTCCCGTATACAACGAAAACTGTTTAAAAACTTCGTGCTTATGTCAGATTTAGCCGACATGACAGTTAATGTTTTTTATGTAAACGTTTTAAGTAGACATTGGTTTATTGTATGCTTTTAAATACGTAAAAAACCAATAACATATTTACAGTATTAGCTAAAATACAATTTTCTGAGCATAACATACGATAATGACTTACAATCGCGTTTCAAAAATACACGTATTTAGCGTGTCTTTTGACAGAAGTTTGACAGACTGCACAGTTTTCTGAACAAGAAACTCAAGTTTTCTGAACAAGAAACTGTCCCGTATACAGCGGGCAATAGTTTATTCAATGCAAAGCAAATCCAAAGGTTACCCTACAAATAAATAGAAATGAACGCTTTAATCCCTACAAATACTAAAAATGAACGCATATTTGATTTACAATTAATTTCACTCAATTTTTTTATAAAATTCCAAATTTATTCACAATTCCGAATATATATAAAAAAACAATTTGTAAGCGTAATAGCACGAATTCGTAATACTAAAGCAGTCATATTTGGCTTTGATTGCAATTAAATCATAATTACACCAAAAGTTTCCACAATTAATGCCACTACTAACAGTACACAGACTTAGTAAGTATGAAATGAATAAACAAAAAAATGAAAATATTTAGCATCGCTGGTTCCGTATGTCGGAAAATTCAGTGCACTGCACAGCCTAAAAATAACTGCATAATATTAAAAAAGCAAATAAAATCTTTCATGCAATTAAAAAGGTTTTACTGTATTGTATGTTGTTAATAAACTTTTGAAATGAATTATTTTTTTATATTTTCTAACAACAAAAATACTTAACTCCGCCAACAGTCAACGCAACTATAATTTCAAAATTTAAAAATGAATTTTTCTTTTCTGTTACATAGATAATACAATTTTATCTATTGAATGTCCTTGCACAATGTTCTAAAGAAAGTTTTGAAAAGATAAAAGTTCCGCTCCACTAGACACGAGAGAGTTTTGTGATGGATTTATGTATTTTCTCTGTTCTTGAAAATTTTACAGTGGATTATAATGTTTTCTCAAAGGAGCATAAAGTTGCATTAATCACAGTTTTAGCTTGTTTCTTATGCTAAAATAGAAAACTTGGACAAACTGTAAGTGTGGAGTGAAAATTATTTTCCAGGACAAACATTTTTGTAAATAACTAGGTTGAATACGATAACATTTTTCGTTCATTATTTTATATCTCTGTAAGCGCTTGAATACCTATATTCCCGAATTTGAAAAAAAATCCACTTCATCTCTGTAGAGATATAAAAAAAATCAAATATATACCTACTCCCGTCATGGGAAAAATTCAAATTTGTGGGCCTGTATTTAAACACACTCAAAATGCTGTAACATGTTTTGTGAATAAAATTAAAATTCATTTAATAATAATAAGCTATACAAGTCGTTGAAAAATTTCGTATATTAAAATTATTATTATTATTATTATTATTATTTGTTTATTTTCTAAATTTGTTTATTTATTTGTTTATACCTTAAGAAGCAGACGAAGGTGTTATAAAAAGCATTTCTGACACAACCACTAAAAACGCATTTTTGTATCCTCAGTTATAAAAACACCCGAGTCCGTGCCATTGGGTACAATGTGTATCCTCACAAACTAGTAATGTTTTCGTAGTAATACAAGTAATCTTTTTTTCATTCTTACATCAAATAATATATAATATATTCGTTTATCGGTGTAGGTATTAATAAACATGTATTAATTTGGTATTAAACCTAATTGTACACACGGAGCATTGCATTCGGAATAGCTATAAATTACGGAAGTAATTTTAAATATCTCCTTTATGTAGATTGATAGTGCCGACATCGCATAGTTTATTTACACAGACAGTTTTCATACCACAGTTTTGTATTAAGCGCACTGCGCTATCATTTGAAGCCCAAAATTTATACTCTGACCATTGGTTTTCAGTAATTAAGTTTTAACGGTAACAGAGCAAAAAAAAATATCGACTTATCTTTTGTAAATAGGTGATAGAAAATAAAAAAAGACAGCGCAGCCGCAGTGCAAATTCTTTTATTGCACTAAGTGCTAATGTAACAAAAGGAAAGAGAACGTTTTAGATTTATAAGAAGAATGTATTACTTTAGTGCGGTGCCCATGAATTACTTATCTGTAACGCATTGTGACAGATAAATGGATTAACGGCTTCACATTTTTAAATTGATTTAAAATTTTTGGATTTTGTGAAGTGTTCTTTTGAAAGAAACTCAAGACCCATTTGTTCTCTAAATTTTTTGATTAATTTTGATAATTGTATTTTCTACTCATAGAGTGAGTTCCATTCACTTTAAATTTCCCGAGTCGTTAAATTCAATATTTAAAGCACCTTTGAGGTACATTTATACAAAAACTATGCTATATAAATTGTCCAATAACGAATAAAGTACACAACTCTGATTTAACTACTTCCTAAATAATGTCCATGCATTATTAGATAAGTGAATAAGTGAATTAAAAAATTCTTTCTTATTTTGCGATATAAATTAAAGGTTTACTCATGACTCATATCTAGGGAATATAACCTTTATTATTGATATCCCATAGAAACAGGTAACTCTGGAATCGAATTTGGATTATCTAGGCGTTTACAGGGCTTATAACCTGTAAAAAAATGCCAAAAATGGTTTAACAATTTTCTCAACAGATGTCACCAATAAGAAAATTTCTAAAAATGCGGAATCATGATACGATTTCAATATATTTACAAGTTTTCAAAATTTGTTATATATGGTGATGGGTGGAATGGGGAATGTTGTAAATGCCCACTTAACCCAGCCAATGACAGGTCATAGTTAATGCCTAGATAATCCACATTCGATTCCAGAGTTTTTGTCTCTGTTGGGATATCAATAAAATTTGATTTTAGCCCAGCAGGGGTATAATCCAGTAATTTTTCTACAAGTATTTGTACACATCCAAAATGTTGTTAATATAACCTTTCTTGATCGCCTCCGAATCAAATAAACATCCTCTAGTTACTAGTGGATGTTTATTTGAGGTAAAAGAACGGACTGCTTTTAGGTCAACAGAATGCAGTATATATCAGGTACCCCAAGAACGATCAGCTGAATTCTGCTACGTGCGATGCTATCTAGAGAAAAATCTCTAGGGATACAATCCCAAGGTAAAATTTTGCTTAACCATAAATCTATAGTGCAAACATTGTTATTAAGCTTTGCATAATAATACTGTATGCATGAGTTATACATAATGCAGTTCCAATCTGGAAGTGCTATAAATAGTTTAAACCGAAATAGTATGAATACATTTATAAATCATTTTAATATGCATTTATTTACCCCCGTAATGGCATATGAATCATGACATATGGATGCAGTTTTATGAAGAAGCATGGTCTCGGAGTTCACTGCATTTCTCTTACAACAAACGTAATCTTCAATATTCTCCCTGGAATTCAACATCAGGGTAATGATTTTTTACTAATTTTTTCACACCTCAAGCGACTTAATTTTTTATGTAAGACAGATATTTTAACAGCATATATTTGAGTGTGTCAAAATACTTGTACAAAAACCTGAAATTTTACCCATATATTATTTACAAAAATCTCTTTGAATACTCATGCGTTAAAAGTCTCATGACCTGTCATTGCACACCATGAGACAGATCAGAGGAATTAATTAATTAAGCTATTTTATTATTATTTATTATTTTATTGAGATTTTTTTATTTTTATTTTTATTTTAATGTGTTTTCTAACTTGTTTATTTTTGTTTTTAATATTTTTGTTTTTAATGTTTTCTTTTTGTTAAGTTTTGTTTTACTTACTGTAGAACCTTGTGACAAAACTTGTGTTAGTTTTATAAGGACAATTGTAAAATTATTTCTTTGATAAATTATCTGCAGCATATTTATTATTGCTGTAAATTTAATGTAATCTGGCGCAAAGATTGATCATCTTAACTAAAATAATCTAATAAATTATCTAGATATACTGCACAAGATGCACCAATTAAGTTCCATAAATATTCACTATTAGGCGCGGATAGGGGCAAGAAAGAAAGGAAATTATAATGTGTTTGTGAATGTTTATAAAGGCTTCATCCACAATAACATACCGAATAAATATAAATACGGGTAGGGTAGGAAAAAAATTAAAGAACCTAATTTTGTTTTACTTATAAAAAGTTTTGGACATAAAATTTTTAATGAAAAATGCTTAAATGGCAAAAAAGTAAATTTATGTGTTTTCTATAGACTTTTAAACTAGTAAGTAAAGTAAAATAGTTTTAGTTGCATACTTTTGGAAATTTTGAGTTTCTCTTAATCTTTTGACTTTTTTGTTTCCCATTTATATTTTCCAATAAAGACACTTTTGTCAAAATAAATTGTATTGTAGTTTGATTCTTAAAAATAAATACATAAGTAGTATAAGTAGTTTTAATAAGTTTTAAAAAGCGTCTGAAGCATAATTAGTTACCCCTAGCACCTTAATTTCCCTCCATATATCCCCTCCCTTCTAAATCCTCTTCACTCGTACTTCCAAAACTCCCTTCCATATCCCACCTCCCATAGACTAATATTTTCTAGTATTATTTTATTTTTTTTATTGTAACATCATTGTTGTATAAGCGCTATCTGCCCACCAAACTCAACTGCGAATAGAGTTTGAGTTGTCAGACTACTCTGTTTCTGGTTGGTTGGAAGATATTGCTTTTAAGCAATAAGCCCGCCAGTGCACGCTACTGTACGAGAAGTTAATAAAATAAATAAATAAATGAGTAGTAGGTTAATAAGAAGTTCAAATCAAAATTGCGTTTCATTTTATAATTATGGAAAACTACAAAGAGAGTTGTACCTACAAACATTGAGTTATCAAATAAATTCATTCTATATAAATATTGTTCTGAATTTAATTCATAATTTAATTCATGATTTGCTCTTTCTGTTCAAAGTATTAAAATCTATGTTCGGTTGTTGTCAACTAACAAATTTAATTAGCATACGAGTGCCTGGTCGAGTTACCCGTAGTAATGCACTATTTTACTGTAGCCAATCATCGACCAATTACAGTGCTAACTCACCGATACGAAGAATGCACGCACTGGCTAACAAGTATACTAACAATATTGATGTTTTCAACACAAATCTAGTGCATTTTAGGGGTCAGTGTCAGGATGCCATCACTGGCGGTAATGAATAGCTACCTACTGTGTAATCATTTAAAAATGTCTATGTAAAAGCCCTATGGGCGTAAAAATAATGAAACAAAAATAAAAAAAAATATTTTCGATATATTCTGTAGAAATTACCCATACGTTATTATAATAATCGTAGCGCTCGCGCTGGGCCGGCATAAATCGCAGTAGGCATTTCGATATGAGTCGGTGCTTTCTCAAACACAAAAACTACGTCGACAAATATCGCGAAAAAGTTGCAGCATTGCACACTGAGAAGGTTCTTCATGTGACGCGCGGCGTCCGCCATGGGATTGGGTAAACGTCGCGACGGCTTAAGAGAGGGCGTCAGTACTTCACCGGCGTCGCGTAGCTAAACACGGCCCAATCGCCAAAATTCGCACGGCGGCGCAGTCGCATACTACACTTTGGATTCAAACTTTTTCCCGCTCAAACAAATAAAATTTCCAGTGGTAAAATATTTCAACTGTTTGCTTAAAAATATGCCGAATGGTCGTTTTAAGAACAAATTTAATATATGATTACTCGCATTTTTCTAGTGATTTGTTGAACTGAAAAAAACAACATATTATTTTTCTTTGTCTTTATGGATACAGTATTTAAAAAAATAACTTTACTTTTGAATAAGTAGGTATGATGATTATGTTTTGTGCCTGATTTTCATCACACCATGAAATGCTTCTAAGCCGGTAAGTTTAAAATAGGTTAATCCTCTTTTTTTACAAGTTTCTTGTAAAAATTTGTACATATTTGTATATTTCCAACTTAATATTTAAAGATATTATTTCGATGGCTTTTTATTTAGAGATTCGTTCTATAATTTATTTTGAAAGAGTTAAATAACGAAAATCAACGCGAAAATCTTTTTTATATTTCTTTTGTTTTCCGAAAAGAATTTGCAATTTTAGTGAATTACAAACATGTCTTTTTTAATTTTTTAAGAAAAAAAAATATAGAAAACTAAAAATTATGTAGTAATAGAGCGGAATTCTAACCTCGGAAATCTTATCTGAAGTCCACTGCTCTAATCCTTGAAGCACAAAACGTTTTAAATGTTAATGTGTATTTTTTTAATGTTTGACTTTAAACAAATTCATCGCTACATCACATTTCTAAAATAGAGCAATAAGTCCCTTCAAACAGCTTTCAAACTGCTGAATTCTATGTCAGTTCCTGTGCCCTGAGTATCTTCCTAAATCAGACGCATGTATCTTAGTTCTGACGTAAACCACCGATCGATAATTCAAATTTATATTTCCAATGTACAACTTAAAACAGATTTAAATTGACACACATAGAGATATTAATTATTTGTAAATTGCCTATTATCTACTGTTTGTCAATGGATTCCAAATGATATTTCGGATGGAATAGCAAACATACATCAAGTTCATCCATTGATAAAATAGCTTTCCTAATGTAAATTAATTTAGCGCGTGCGCAGAAATGCTTTACTTTAGAGGGCGAGATAGACATTTTTTTAAATTATAATAATATAAATTATAGAAATCATTGAGATTTACAACGATTTTTTAAGTAGGAATTTTTTATTTTTTCCATATCATATTTACTAAAACCAATTCAAAACTCAATTCTGCTTTTTAAATTATTTTTAACGTAAAGCAATCTGAAAAAAAAAATCAACGAAATAATAAAGGTAAGTAGGTACTCTTTTTAGAATACCATGTTTTACATACAACTATGTTTTTAGAATATTTAATTTAGAATAGGTATTCAAAACCTTCTTTAAATCTTTTATTTTGGAATTTTTTCCCCTTTATCAATTGAGCCAGAAAGTGGCTGATTAAAATTATTGTTGTTTTGTCTTAATTCATTTAAATTAAAATTACAATTTTCCGCAAATGTATCGTGGAGAAAAAAAATTTTAATAAAAAAAACGCTTTCATCCGTTTTTACATTTTTCTGTTCTACAAAACCCTTACTTAGAAACCCCTTGATAAAAAAAAATCTTTCGTAAACGAGAAGCAAGCTACAATGTATCTACTCTGCCAAGTTACAATATATATTATATTTAAAACTGCTCCTCGAGGTCTTTTGTATGTTTAAGGATACATTTTCATCGTCAATACAATTGTGGAATAAAACGAGAAATACACTATCTTACACGCCATTTTTTGTTTCCTTTATTCTGTCTTATTTTTATAAGTGAGAAATTTAATGCTTTTATAACTCAAAAATCTGAATACGGAATACTCATAAGATGAAGCTAACGTCAGATTATTTATATATCTTTTAAATATTTTAAGCTGTCATTTTGCAAGAAAAAGGCATACTACAGAATCTCATTGAATAATATTTTTTATTTTATGTTACTTGGAATTTCAGTAGAAAACGCGTTTTAACTAACTAACTAACTAACCATCACGCCATTTCCCCGAAGAGGTAGGCAGAGAGAGGATAGAACGCCACACCACTCTGTCCTGGCACACTTCTCTTGCTTCCTCCACATTCATACATCTCCTCATGCATGCACGTCGATTATTCCGACTTCTTACATGCCCACTTTCAAGCACTTGTTTTACTTGATCATGCCATGTCTTTCTCGGCCTTCCTCGACTTCTACATCCAGGCACAGTCGCATCATATATTTTTTTAGCCGTTCTTTCATCATCCATTCGCTCTACATGACCGAACCAACGTAAAAGACCTTTCTTAATTTTGTCGATAATGCTTATATCTCAGCCTTGCATTCTGCTCTAATTTCAACATTAATGCACCTATCATACATAGTTTTACCACACATTCGCCTGAGAGATCGCATTTCAACTGCATTCAATTTACTTTCATCCTTATTTTTCTAACTCCATGCTTCGCTTCCATACATAAGGGTTGGTACCAAAACTCCATTGTGCACTGCCAATTTAGCCTCTCGCCAATTAAAATTAAATTTTAAAATAAAGATAACACTCTGATATCTTCGCCGATCTTGATATTTATAATCTAATTAAAATTTACTCTTTAATCTCTACCACGCAACTTTTTTTCTAATATTGATATTTAAAAAAATATTTAATTACAATTGTTTTTATTCTACTGCTATCTGCTTTCAATAATAGTTAAAAGAAAAAATAAACAAATCTGAGAATTTGAAGGACTCACCATGAAAATGCCTTAAACTACAAAAGGAAAGGTTCTATAAATTAAAAATGTTTCATTGCTCAAGTACATCATGTTTTTATTTCGAAAGCCAAGCGAGTAATATCGCACACCAAGGTAAAAGAATGCCAAAAAAATCAAATATTCAATGCCTTTTTTATTTTATTTTTTGTTGAATTTTTTTTCAATGAGCGCAATATAAAAAAGAAAATCATTCAAAACAGATCAAGTTATTGATAGAAACGTAACCTTTTTCAATTTACTTTTCTAAATTGGAAAAACCCATACAAACTCCAATCATTTCCTATTATATCAATTCTTGACACATATCAAATTTTCTATGTAACTTTATCCAAAGAACAGAGACGCCCCATGCGCCGCATCGCAAGCTTAATATATATTATTATTTATATATTATATGTTTCTTCTACTTTTGTGTAACAAGTAAGGTAAACTGCCATTTATATTGCGCCAGTTATTACAGTATTCACTCCATTCGGTGAACCAATGCAGTGCCCTATGCACTATTGGTTGCGGATAAGGGAAAAAAGTTGTTTTTTTACAAGTGTTTCGAATGAATCCTTGGTTCGCATTTCTTATTTTTCAATTTGCATTTATTCTCTCTAGAAGAGAGATTTCTGATTTTTTAAAGCTGTCCGATACACAATATATTTCGGTACCTTTATTTTTAAAACTTGAAAGCTCATTTTCTTCATAAAAACAGAACGTTTAAACATACATAAAACAACAAAAAATACATAATATTATATTTTATTTTTCTTACCTACACCTAATAGTGCGTGGAACGCTGCATTGACACATCAAATGCAGTTAATAATTACGCATTATTTATCTCTTTTCACATAACAAATGCATTAACCAGTGGATCCCCATTATGCATTTGTTTTTTTTATACCTATATAGATTTTATGATGTTTGCATAATATGCGTAAACTCCTGTGCATAAATGTGATTAATCGCGTATTATTTTAAATTATTGATTGATATGGCATTTATTCTGTAGAACTCCATGATATCTTATGTTAAAATCAAAAAACTATTTTTTTTGGTTCTACGTGATTTTATTATCAAGTTAGTGATAATTGTTTCGCCTTGTAAGAGCATTATCAAACTGTTTGATAATGCCCTTACAAGGCGAAACAATTGTCACTAACTTGATAATAAAATCACGTAGAACCCAAAAAAATCGTTTTTTTCTTTTAACATAAGATATCATTTTAATGAAATAGAAATAACGTTGCTATCAACACGTAGGTACTCAATTGTCCTGCAAAATAATAGTATATTTTGCTTTCAAAATATTGAAAAACTTAAATTGAAAGAGTTACACTATAAATTTGTTAAGAGTTACACTATAAAATCAAACCCGGAACCTAAAAGAGTGAGTCCAACATCTTGGCCACTAGATACTCTCTGGGGGCCGCGGACGCCATGTATTGGTTCGTAACTGTTTGAAGACAAACTCAGCAAAAAATATTAATAAACTATTTATTTAATCAATTATATAGATAATTGATGTCATATTTTCCATTAAATTTTTATTTCGTAGCTTCTTTCTACTACTACTTCTACTAAAATTTTTATAGTACACTGCACTTGGTGTGCCGATGCAGTGCCCTATGCACCATTAGGTGCGGATAAGGGAAAGTAAATAATAAATTACTGTGCAAAGGATTTAGAAATAAATAGTTAAACTACTTAAAAATGGAAACTATTTAAATCTCTAAAACAGCAGTTTTTCAGAATTATAACATCCAATTCAGATAACAATAACAATAAACTTTTCTAACTTTCAGTAACAAGGAAATGAATTGTTGAAAATTGTATTATAAAGAAAGTTCCAGTTGAATAAATCTTTTTGAAATTTTATTTAATCAACCAGAGTGTCTTTAAACTGTATGATTAAATGTACTTTTAATTCAATGCACTAAAGATATTAAGGTGAAAATAAATCATTTGTTTATTGTTAAAGTATATTTAATTTTTTTTTAATTAAAATCATTCGTAGGTAAATGATTTATAAGAAAAAATGTGTGTGCATGTAGGGGATGTATACGAAGTATCAATGCCAAAATTACCGATATAATAGACGTTTTTTTTCTAAGAATATATATCGGTATGAAATTTTTTTTAAAGACAGTAAATAAATACGTTGAAGTAACAAAAAGTAACAGAAACAACTCTACGAACATCACCGCTTTTCGCGGTTCTAGTAGAGGTGGAGCTGTGAAAGTTGGCATTAATTTATCATAGTTACATTTACCTGTCAAACAAACGATACTAAACTTGTTGAAAGGTGTCACACTCAGGTAATATATCTTACCCCCGGGGAAGGTCTCAAAGTGACACAAAGGGCAGTTTAGCTCGCTTTATATTATGAACTACTTCAAAATTTGCATGGGTTAAAACCAGACGGCTTGCTGTAATTGAGTAACTTTTTTCTTCTAGATGTTTACGTCTTAGGGTGGGATTTGATTTGTCTTCCACAAATGCTTTTCATCGGTTACTATCCCTGGCCATTATTTTGTCTATAACAACGCGCACAGACAACTCTTTGGGCTGCCCAGACACTTCAGTGCATCCGGAATGTTTGCCACTGGACGCGTTAATTCCTTCCCGGTCCTTCTCCGCCAAAAGATCTGTAACCTGTGGCAACGCTTAAAGAAGTCGAACAACATCCTTTAACAAGCCACAGCAGGGTGGACCCACTCTACACTCTACATACGGTGGCTTCAAATGCTGAAACCGCCTTAACCATGTTATTTTGTATTTTTAGATTTTTTCAAATCTGTACCCGAGAGGCTAGCACTCACCACCACAAAGTTTAGAATAAAAACTTTATTATTATTTGTTCCCACTACCCCTCATCCTGCTCTAATCCTCTTCCACACAGTCCATCCACCACTTTTAAAATCTGCTTTTAAGCTGTTCCTTTGGAATTTGGAAATCGACTTGGTAATTGAAAAATGCGCTTTTTCGTCTTTCTAGTGTGTCCCAAGTGCCCATGAAAAGGAGTCTCTGTGACTCACAGAATCGTTAAATCGTTATTTCCTTTTAAATCACAAAGGAGCTGTTTGCTGTATTTGATACACGACTTTAAAGAAACCAAAAATTAAAGTGTAAACATAATAAAATGGTTTAAAACAAAATTTCGATTTAGAAATACTATTATTACTGCTACTTTCGCTAATTCGAACCCAATGGAACATAGGGTACTGCATCGGTACACCAAGTGCAGTGCATCCTGATCATATTATTACATGAAGGTAAGATGATCAGTCTTACCCTTCAGTACCAGACCAAGGTATTACACACGCAATATTTATATGAAAATCACGTGTAAATTTAATATTTCATATTGACTCCTTACGGGAACCGAACCCGCGACCTCATGCACGGTAGCCAAATGCGCTACCACTATGCTATAGATTGAGAAATTTAATACTTGTAGACAAAATGCTAGGCTTGATTTGATTACAATTGACATCTCAACAGAGATGCGAAGTGTGAAAGAGATATGGACATCTAGGTGTCTAGATATCTTACTCCTGGCATCTTGATATCCATATTACCTTCA
Organism: Micrasema minimum; assembly: GCA_022494985.1. Taxonomy (NCBI): domain Eukaryota; kingdom Metazoa; phylum Arthropoda; class Insecta; order Trichoptera; family Brachycentridae; genus Micrasema; species Micrasema minimum. Next base: position 14,544 of record JAGVSP010005826.1, read on the forward strand.
AACTTCTCGTCTGTGTTGAGATATAAATTGTATGTAAATGTAGGTGGTACTACTTTTAATCTTCTGTCTACCCTATTCCAAATAAGTCTTTTGTCAAAGTTACATATAAATTTAGTTAAATATATACATATACAGTACATTACCGTAATGAAATGAAAAAGCCTTATCGAAGCGACGTAAAGACCTATGAAAAAGCTCTATCGATGCGACTTAGCCTACCTACCACCAGTCTTTTAGATGAAATCATTGAAATTACATTACATATTTTCTAGTGAAATTGTTCTCAGTTATCTTTATTTAATAATAGAGATTACTTAAAGGAGTTATCATATATTTTGTCCCAAGAGTTTTGAAGTCTGTAATAAAATCCAGTCAGTACTGTTTTTTTAACTATTATTTAATAAGTATTTTAATTTGAAAAATGTAAAAATGTAAGGTACTTATTGAAAAAAAAACAACTAGGTGTATTTGTTATATTTTTTAAAAACTGGGTTTCTAAGATATTTTCAGGTGTATGAAGTTCTAAGTAATCAGCATTTATATTAAGGAATCTCTTTAAAAAAATTAAAAGATTTTATCAGTAAGTAATTAAAAACAACTTAAACAAAATAACCAGATTTAAAGACTTTCAAGTATCAATGTACATGATTCTTCTAAAATTTAGATTAAATCTTTTGCAACATTTGTATTAGTACCTACATATTTATTATTCGTACGTATAACTTATTTTCAATATTGTATAAAGAAAGAAGCGGGTTCTCAGGTTCTCGGCGTCCTGGTCGTCCACTGTTGACAATTCGTCGGCAGTTTGCGTCAGAGCTGCGGGACGTGGACTTGACTTGGGAGGATTCACGGGAGCTGGCGGCCGATCGCTTGGCCTGGAGGCGGTTTGTTGATTCCATATGCTCCACATAGGGAGCGGATATGGTATGAAGTGAAGATATATAAAGAAAACAACAAAACGTACTTAATCATATATAAATCATTGAAGTAATCTATGGGCAACATAGTAATGTTTTCACAATAAAGACATTTTGAAAAAAAATCTTTTTTGTGTTTGTCCTGCCATCTAGCGCTAGGTAGCTTCATTATCAATCCGCCCTCGTATTGGGCATCTGAAAGATAACATCAAAACCCAACGACTTTGAAAAAGAAAATTGATCGCAATCGTTAGAAAGTTCTCCGTGGTAGAATTTACATTGTTCCGCGTGTATTGTATGCCAATGTACACACATCTGTGAACTTTGGCAGAAGCAGAAGCACTAGAGCTACTTGGCATGCAATAAGCGTGCAATATAACTGTTCCGTTAGGATCCTTGGCTCCTAGAATGGAGGCCAAAACGAAAAGAAAAAGTATCGTTCGTCGAGATTAAAAAATAACAATTTAAGCAAACAGTGAATTGTAGGTAACTTCGAAAATCGCAAATTCAGAAAGTAGGCCATATGGGATATAATGTATAAGGTAGAAATATCTACGTCAACTCAACCCTGACTGGGTGTTCTTTAAGTTTTCCAATTTTTTTTAATTTAATGTTTATTTCGGTCATTATTTTTTATTTATTTTTTATTGTTATTATTATTTATATTTGTTCATAATTTTTACATGTATAATTTGCGTTTTTTTTTAATCTATGAAATATCTCCCTGGGCAAGACCCGTGCTAAGGTATTCATTTACAATTTTCTTTTTTTTTTAGTTATGATACATGTAGGTACTAGATTTGCTTCAATTGAATGTACCTAAAAACGTTGTTGAGATACTAACCGGATTTAAATTGACAAAGGAGAATAAATACTAACTTTTTCATTTTCATTATTCTTTAGAATTGGATCCGGCAAGCTGAAGTTTCGATTTTCTTTTGGTATACGGTCAAAAACGTTTCTTTGAAAGACATTTTAAGACGTGCCAATCAAAAAAGAAACCGTTCTCAATGATAATGTTCCTATTACTGAAATCAGGTACATGTTCAGTATTATTTCACGCAGGTTTGCTAACTTTCCATCATTTATCAAACGAGAAAGAAGTTTCTGGGAAAAATCTTAATTCCGTATTTCGAAATAAAAGAAAGAAAAGAAAGTGTGTGAGCCGCCTATTGGAAAACAGGATATTTCTTGAGCCGGAAAAGCCAATTGATTTTCAACTGGTTTTGTTTTACTTACACCGGAGAGAAAATATTAATTTGTATTCAATAAGTAGTGTCGGTTACAAAATGGAAATAGGGGTGGCCATTTAATTCTGCAATTAGGAAGACTTGTTTAGTGAAAAACAAATGTTTATTTACCCACCGTTATTTTAACTGAACAATAAATATCCAAACGGCAAAGAATTGTAATTAACGATCAAATAAAATACAACTTTTTCGATCCCATTTTTGATGAAGTATCTAACTTTTGGTATAAGTCGTTGAACTTTGACTTTTGGAAGATTACAGGTCCTAGTGAAATGCGAATAAACTCATTATTTTTTGTAAAAAAATATCCCTTTTTGGTTTACAAAGAAATCCTGACAAAGCATTTTCAAAGCGTGGTAAACAATAATTCAGGCACGTTTAAAAAACATTTTTTTCTTTGCTATGTAAAGTTGAATATTTTATATAAATTAATCGCACTATAAACTCTAAAACCTTTTTCAATTTTGCAAGGAATGCATTGTTTTTGTGTGTTAAAGGTGCTATGCATGTTTAAAACGCAAATAATGTGACTTGAAAAACATGGCATCCACTGAGCATTGAACACTCAATGCTGTATGTTATAAATGTCACAATGCAATTAAGATTGTATGTAGGATATACGCGTTTTTAAACAATTTAAAATGTTTCCCTCAGCACGGGATATCCCAGTGAAAGAATATTTTTTTATTTTTCTTAAAACCCACTATTTACAAGTCCAAAAAAAAAAAATTTAAATAAAAATGCAGGGTCTGCAATGTACATTATGTAGTAGGAAGGTAATAAGAAAGTACTTGAATTAAATCGTGGTCACATAAACAACCATAGCTACAAAACCAATACGCCATATCACATACTAGATGCGCTTTTGAGACGATTTGTTTGATAAAATTAGTCTAATAAGGAGGAGGCGCCGACGCGACGCCCACCTTAGCGTAGTGGCGATTCGGGTTCGATTTGGAATTACATTTGTATCTTCCCCGCTGTTATGCTGAAGTTGTGGTTTATTTAAGATTAAGATCCGGAGATTCCGGGTTCGATTTGGAATTACATTTGTATCTTCCCGCTGTTATTGGTTCCACAGGTCTGAAAAGCCCCTGTGCGTGACATGAAGTTGTGGTTTAATTGCCAACATACATTTATTTTCTATTCAGTGTAGATTTAAGCAAATAATTCTTAATCAACTTAGGCCCGGTTGTTTGACCGATGGTATAAAAGCCGCTAACTATAGTTTAAATATACTAATGTTTGGCCGGTAAGAATAGTTAAAAACCGAAATGGGTTGTTTGACTCGAAATTAAACTATGGTTAAAAGATACTTTGGTTTAAAGTGTTCCAAACCTTAACAATAAAAATACTTTATTTTCACACTAGTTTTTTTTGCGATCGAGCAACATTGGAACAAATCATTGATATAAAATTGGTGCGCAATTTGCAAATAGCTTTGGTGACACGAAATATAATGCGGGAAACTGTTGATTTATGGAGTCCACTGAGGTCTCCAGTACATTGCTGTATTGTTCCTGTAGCATAAAATCTTAGAGCTAACAGCACTTGTTGTACAGGAATGACTGCATGATGCCTGGATGACTGCATGATTTTTTTATTATTTACAAACCAGAAAGAGCACTGACATAGGTACCTACTACAGTCATATTATTATTCACCAATAGGTATATTGGATTTATAGAAAAACGTACCTGTTGGTAGAGGTTTTGAGGTCGTCTTCGATAAAATTGCGTTAGCCACAAAACGGTTTCTTTTGACATACGAAATCTTGCTAAGAATTCACCGTCATCCCACAATAACATGCCGTTTGTCCTCGGCCGAAAAACTTTTGCATTGCGGGAAAGCAAATAGTTCAGAAGGAGTTCGTCTCTTTTTTTTTTTTTTTTTTTTTTATTTTATAATAAACAATTTTACAAACTTGAAAACTTAAAATTAAAATTAATACATCAATCTTGTCCCGATAAACTGTATTTTTACAATTTGTCATCGGGTGCAACAAAAAAAATAATAAAATAAAATTTATAGCTGTTTTAGAGTGCAAAGTAAAGTAAAAATAATTAGTCTAAGAAATAATATTTAACCATAAAGAAAAAGAAAAAAGAAAAAAGAAAAAGAATAGATTCAATACAAAACAGCTCTTTCTCCAAGCCAGATCTTCAAGGAGCCAATATTTTCATTTTTACT
>JAGVSP010005829.1:0-57895 GCA_022494985.1 Micrasema minimum
AAAACCGAGAAAGACAACCTGGCATGAACAAGTACGACAATTTACTCGAAAGGGGACATGTGAAAAGCCGGACTAATCGGCGTATGTGCATGAGAGATGTTATGAATATAGAGGAAGCAACGGAAGTATGTCAGGACAGAGTGGTATGGCGTTCAACCCTCTGATGGTTAAGTAAGTTAGTTAGTTCCTCCAACCAACCCTTAGTTATTTACATGCATGTAAAAAATATGTTTTAAGTGATTCCTATATGTATCAAATATATTTTTCCGGTGTATAAAGGTTTGATTGAAGATCAGCAAAAATGCCAGTGTTATATTTTGATTATTTACGGAGATATTAATTATTTAGTGAGATTTTGCTGATTTAAATCAATGGTAGTTTCAAAAATTTGTCATATATGGTTGTCAGATGATGGGCGGAATGGGAATGTTGTAGTACAGCAAGTGGCCACTTAACCCAGCCAATGATAGGTCATAAGCCTGTAAACGCTCAGACAACCCAAATTCGTTTCCAGAGTTTCTCTGTCTCTGTTGGGATATTAATAATATTTAATATCAGCCCAGCATGGGTATAATCCAGTAATTTGTCTACAAGTATTTGTATACGTTCAAAATGTTGTTAAAAATCGAAATAAACTATTTACTAGTTTTTGTAATTTTTTGCACTGAATCAGATAAGAAAATTAAAAAATTAAAAATATTTTCACTTACTAATTTTTTTTTACAATCATGGTGCGACGCGTCTGGTATGTATTTGATTTTGCCACGTATTAAAAAGTCTCAAAGCATCGGAACGTAGGAATGAATGCTTCCGTAGCGTGGGTCGGTTGTTTTTACAAAGTGCCCCGGGTAATTTATGCCGGACTGGTGGACAGGTTGAAGATAGTACCGCTATATCCGCAGTAGGAAAAAGAAATTGTAAAGATTAGTGACATTGCCTGGTGTAGAAAGGGGAAAAGACAATAAATTTATTTTTAACAGCAACATTTTGAATGAATACAAATACTTGTAGACAAATAGAACAGGCAATTGGGTTGTTGCCGATAGCATGAATATCCTTGAAAACGTTATAAATATTTAAAGTATATTTTTACAATTCCAACGATATAAATTACAATGATCAAAAAATTTTGTTTTCATTTATAAATTTATGTTTTAAAAACACGAAATTACGAGTGACTTTTAACGCCCGTTATTGGCTAATGACGTCATACCCGTCCATTGTAAAAGGCGGGAAATTCATTACGAAGTCAGCGCCCATATTGATGTGACGTCACACCGCATGCGCGCCAAATGGAGGATTTTGCGAGCGATTTGAAAAGCGCTATTTCAAACCGCGCTAGAAAATTCATATGACATCGTAAAAAATTTTAAAAAATTCCCTTGATATTGTAATTTTTCAATCAATTTTTTGAAATAAAAATAGAAAATCTTAAAGAATGTCACTAATGGGGAAAGAAATATTTAAAATATTTAAAATCTGTCGAAAACACAACTCGCATGTGGATACTTCTGTACAAACTCAATAGGAATAGTTTGTCATACATAATTGTCAGATGTTGGGCGGAATGTAGGGAAATGTTGTAATACATCAAGTGGCCACGTAACCCAGCAATGACAGGCCCTGTAAACGCCTAGATAACCCACATTCGTTTCCAGAGTTTCACTGTCTCTGTAGACATATCAAAAATAATAATTTCTTAATTTATTTATATTTTAATGTTGTGCAGACAGCGCTATGTTAGGTACAATGAACTAAGAATTTTCAATTTGAGGTAACTTAAACAACATAAGACCAATTACGTGGACAACACAATGTTCAAGAGACCCAAATTTCTGAAAGACGTGAAGTCTGAGCAAATAGTGGTTATGTTATAGTCCGTGTGTGTGAAGTGAGGTGCATGTGTTGGAAATCAAGAATACTTTTAAGCGCAAGAGAGGATAAGTTAAGAGAAAGAGGATACCGCCGTCCTGGCAGACCGTCGATGACCATCCTTACGGATGCATTCGTATAGTAATAGTTAAAGGATTGGCTTTTTAAGGTCAGTCATAAAAACAATGATTACAAATATCCTAATAATATCATGAATTATCTTAATGAACTGGTCCGGTAAAAAATACATACGGGTGTAACAAAACTCGATGTACAAGCGGGAAACCAGTGAATCTTTATCATATTTGAAGTCAATTTTGTAGAATAAAGTATTTTTGGACCTTAGTTTTCGAGAAAATTGAGTACGAAGTTGATTTTTTTTTCGATTTTTTTCTGCAAATTGTTATCAAATATCATGTATTTAGTCCAATTAATACTATCCATAAAGAAAACAAAATTTTAAAATACGTTTTAATAGAATTTTGAGCAATTTACATAACCTGCCATACGCATAGGTACTTATGTGAGGAGAAAAAAAAATTCAAGCTCAGATTAAAAAGTCAAATTTCACAATCGTCTCCAATCCGATGTAGATTCACCAGTTTTTCGGGTTGTACTACGAGTTCTGTACGGATAGCTTTAAATATATAAAAAACATTACAGTAAATATCTATTTTACCCCTTATGTATTGAAAAAAAATATATCATAGTAGGAAAATTTTGAAACAGACAGTTTTTTGTCCGTTCTGTAAAGTTGAGGTTGCTGGATGTGTGCTACTTCTGAAAAGCACGATTCAAATAAAAATCATGCTTTTTTTAAAAAAAAAACAATGATTGCACACATTTATGAATGTATGTACAAATGTACATGGAAACAAAACTGGTCCAGTCTGAAGATGCCCGTTACGGGGGGACGGAACGCTAACTGGTCAAATATATACAAATAATTTAATCATGGAATTCCACCAAGTAATGTCAATAAAAAAAATAAATCAAATTAATAGAAAAATGTTAAAATGAAGACAGTACCTACCTTTTTTTTATATATTGTATTCGGATTTTCACGATGACGACTGGTAACATAGGTATAAAATTAGATCGTAGTGATGCGCATAATTGGTTTTTGTGGTAGTACTGATAATAAATATGTGTTATCGGCATAACCGGTTATTTGACTAAACCCGTTCTGGAAAAAAATATTCGATCCTCAGGATATTATTTATTTTACCATTTCAAAAAATGAAGGACCAAATTCGTTAGTTAATAGACTACCGACACCATATCGAGATCGAGTTCATTACTGTGTGTGGAAAATCATTGCCCTTAGCGTACGTTTATTTCTTTGCTGGCAATGATTTTCCATACAAAGTGATAAATTCCAACTCGAGATTTGTTTATGCTAAGAATCCTGGGCATTGGCAAAAAAATTTTCGTCATCTATACAGACTGATAATGTTCGATAGTCTAATGTCTAATTAGTATCACAAATAATAGTTTCTTAACAATACTCTTGACGAAAAATGTATCTGTAGGCGGATGTTTTTTGTGGTAAAAACTTGTATGGTGCATTTAATGTCGAATTAAAAAATGCAAGGCTGCTATAGCTTCATCAAACATAATTATGGTGAATTTCTTCTTTAAAAAGGTTTTGGTTTGTGGGACGGGGATGGATCGGCTAAAAGTTTTTATGTTTTTTGTGAATTTTCTGGCGTAGGGAAGTCGAGGAAAGGCCTAAAAAAGACGTGGCTTTATCAAGTACAACAAGTACTTGAAAGTGGATTTTCGAAAAGTTGAAAAAATCATCGTGCATGCATAAAATGTATGATTTTGGGGGAAAACAGGGGAGGTTTTTGGTCGGGGGTGTTTTTTGGGGGATCCCATTGTCTTTTCCTTTCGGGGAAAAGGGTCAAAGTTGTAATGGTGGGGTTTTAAACACATTGGGTTTTTCCTTTGCCTTTAAAATTGGGGTTTGGGTTTAAAATTAAAATGTAAAAATGGGTGGAAAAACACCCTTCCCTTTTCCTGACCTGCATGCCCCATTTAACCTTTTTTTTTACCAATTAAGGGGTTTTGCCAAGTAAACCCCCCCTTTTAAGATTTTTTTTATAAAAATAGGGGAATTTCTTTTTTGTCCGGGATTCTTTCCATTTCCCCCAAAAACTGAAACCCAGTTTTTTAATTTGTTGGTTTATTTCCCCAAAAAATCGGAAATTAAAAGTTTAGGGGAAAAATTTTTTTTTAAAGGGAAAAAAATTTTTTTCCCCCCCAAAATTTTTAAAAAATTTTTTTGGCCCGAAATTTAATTTTGGGAAAAAAAAATTTTAAAGGTTTTTGTTTAAAAAAATTTTTTTTTTAAAAGGGGGGGAAATTTTTAAAAAAAAAAGTTTTAAAAAATTTTTTTTTTTTTTCCCGGGGTTTTTTTTTAAAAAAAAAATTTTTTTCCCCCAATTTTTAAAAAAAAAAATTAAAAAAAAAGGGGGGGGGGAAAAAAAAAAAAAACCTTTTAAAAAAAAAAACCCCGGGGGTTTTTAAAAAAATTTTTTTTTTTTGGGGGGAAAAAAAAATTTAAAAAGTTTTTTTTGGGGTTTTTAAAAAAAAAATTTAAAAAATTTTTTTTTAATTTTTTTTGGGGTTTTTTTTTAAAATTTTTTTTGGGGCCCCAAAAACTTTTTTTTGGGAAAAAAAATTTTTGGGGGTTTTATTCCCCCCCCAAAAAATTATTTTTTTAAAAATTTTTTTGGGGGGGGGGGGGAAAAATTTGGGAAAAAGGTGGGAAAATTTTTTTTTAAAAAAAAAAAACCCCCCTTTTTTAAAAAATTTTAAAATTTTCCCCCCCCCAAAAAAAAAAAGGGGGGGGGTTTTTTTTTTTAAAAAAAAATTTTTTTTTCCCCCTTTTAAAAAAAAAAATTTTTTTATTTTAAAAAAAATTTAAAAATCCCAAATTTAATTTCCCCTTTAAAAAATTTGAAAAAAAAAGGAAAACCAAAAACCCTTTTTTTTTTTTTAAAAACCCCCCAAAAAAAAAAACCCCCCCCCGGGGCCCCCCCCTTTTTTCCCCCCTTTTTTTTTTAAAAAAAAAAAATTTTAAAAAAAAATTTTTTTTGAATAAAAAAAAAAAAAAACCCAACCCCTTTTTTAAAAAAAAAATTTTTTTTGGAAAAAAAAAAAATTTTTAAAAAAAATTTTTTTTTTTTAAAAAATTTTTTTTTTTTAAAAAAAAAAACCCCCCGGGGAAAAAAAATTTTAAAAAATTGGGTTTTTAAAAAAAAACCCCTTTTTTTTAAAAAAAAACCCCCCAAAAAAAAAATTTTTTTTTTAGGTTTTAATTTGGGGTTTAAAAAAAAATTTTTTAAAAATTTTCCCCCCCCCCCTTTCCCAAAAAAATTTTTTTTTGGGAAAAAAACCCTTAAAATTTTTTCAAGGGGGGTAAAAGGGGAATTTTGGGGGGGGGGTTTTTTTTTAAAAAAAAAAAAAAAAAATTTTTTAAATTTTTAAAAAAATTTTTTTAAATTTTTCCGGGTTTTGGTTTTTTTCCCCTTTTTATAAAAAGGGGAATCCCTTTGGGGCCCCCCGGGGCCCTTTTCCCTTGGTTGGGGTTAAGGGGGGGGAAAAAATTTTTAAAAAAAAATTTTTTTTTTTTTAAAATTTAAAATTTTGGAAAAAAAAAAAAAAAACCTTTTTTTTTTTAAGGGGAAACCTTTTTTTTTTAATTAAATTTTTAAAAAAAAAAATTTTTTTTTTTAAAATTTTTTTAATTGGGGGTTTTTTTTTTGGGAAAAAATTTTTAAGGGGAAAAATTTTTTTCCTTTTTTTTTTAAAAAAAAAAAAAAACCCAAAAGTTAAAAGGTTTTTTAAAAAAATTTTTTTCCCAAAAAAAATTTTAGGGGGAAAAAAAAAAAATTTTTGGGGGAAAAAACCCAAAAAAAAAAAAACCCCTTTTTTTTAAAAAAAATTGGGGGGGAAAAATTTTAAAATTTTTTTTTTAAAAAAATTTTTTTGGGGGTTTTTTGGTTTAAAAATTTTTTCCCTTTTTTTAAAACCCCTTTTTTGGGGTTTTTTTAAAAAAATTCCCTTTTTAAAAATTTTTTTTTTGGGAAAAAAAAATTTAAAAAACCAAAAATTTAAAAAATTAAAAAATTTTAAAAAAAATTTAAAAAGGGGTTTAAAAAAAATTTTTTTAAAAAAAAAAAAAGGGGTTTTAAAAATTTAAAAAAATTTTAAAAAATTTTTAAAAATTTAAATTTTTTATATTTTTTCCCCCCCCCCGGGGGGGGGGGCCGGGGCCCCCCCCCAAAAAAAAGGGCCTCAATTTTGGGGGGGGGAAAAAAATTTTTAAAAAAAAATTCCTTTTAAAAAAAAAAAAAAAAACAAAATTTGGGGTTTTTTAAAAACCTTTCCCGGGGAAAAAAAAAAAAAAAAAATTTTAAAGGGGGCAAAAAAAATTTTTCCCCAAAATTTTTTAAAAAAATTTTTTTTAAAAAAATTTTTAAAAAAAACCCCCCCTTTTTTTTTTAAAAAGGGCCCCCCCCCCCCCTTTTTTTTTTAAAAGAAAATTAAAAAAAATTTTTTTTTTTTTTTTAAATGAAAATTGGTTAAAAAAAATTTTTTCCGGAATAGGGGGGTTTTTTTTTGCCTCACTTCTGTGTTCCTTATAAAGTCAAACCACCGCATACCTAATATTCTCAGATTTGCATTTTTAAGAAGAGACACTGCTGGATAAGTTAGTGTAGGGTAATTTAAGTTAGTGTAGGGTAAATTAAGTTAGTGTGGGGTAATTTAAGTTAGTGTGGGGTAATTTAAGTTGGTGTGGGGTAATTTAAGTTGGTGTAGGGTAATTTAAGAAAAGTTTAAATTGTAGACATTTCGTTACCTTAATTCTAACAGGACGTAAATCAAATTTGTCAACTTTACAGGAGAAGGAAAAAACTGATTAGTTTAGATATTTATTCTGAACCTGTATGCTATTTTATATGCATTTTTCTATATATACACTTTTTGTGCGCTTAGGAGACGGATGCTTTTAAATTTTAAAGCATCCGTTTGTATTCAATCTTCAATCCGTTTTTATAAGCTTTGTTTTTAAATATTTTTTTACCGGGAATCTTTAGAATTTGTATTTTTCACAGAAAAATTTCAAATTTTCATTACTATTCACACAAAAAAAATTACAAAATAAAAAAATTGTACAATATTTCCATATTTTATTATTCCCTTTTCTCCATTCAGTTACCTACTGGAAAAATAATATTGTGGTAGGTACTATTATATTTATCCCAATCAGGTAGTTACCTGTTTTAAAGATAGAATTATTATAATTTATAGGTGGTATTGTTCTGGATTTAAAATAAAATTCTATGAAACAATATAGGTGCTGTGGTTGTTAGGTAAAATAGTTTTCACTTCACGTCTGTAGCAAGCAAGTTGTGTTTTTTATAAAGTTATTAGTAGGGAGGGTCCGATGCCTTGCAGGAAACCCGCTTGCACAGCGCGGGTGTAAACTGTGCGCCTCTCGATTTAAGCTTAGACTATGATGTTCTCTGCGTAATCTATACAATGATGTTTGTGTGAAAGCACTAAAAAATTATAATGGCGAAGACAGTGTTTCATACCGGTTTTTATTTAATGTTATATTTTCTTCTAATTGGAATAGAAAGTGGTGATATGCCGGGGAGACTTGTAAAGAGAATAGGTAAAAGAGATGATTACATTAATAGTAAAGAATGTTCTCTTCGCCAGTCCAAAGATTATAGTCCTTTTATAGTAGCGTGGGACAGACCATGGGAATGTTTTGAATCCAATATCATTAAAACTGACGTAACATATGATATTCCAGTTACAGTAGAAATGAAATTTTCAGTTGAAATGCAACAGAGTATCTATAGTCCAAAACGGCCGATAATTGTGTTCTTAAACGAAAAGAATATTATGGAAATAAATGAAGAATACTCATATACACACAAAATTCAGTATTTTGGAATGTCGATAATATTATATCGTGCAAAACTGTAGCACCTCCGGAATTCAAGGTGAGTGTAGACATACCCTTGTCAAGAATTTTTATATTTTGATTTATATTTTTTATTGACATTACTTGGTGGAATGACGTGGCGCGTACAGATCCACTAACATAAGCAAACCTTGGTTGATTCATCTATAACATGTCATGTTTCATGACTTTATCCCCGATATTGACGCACCATATATGGACATCCAGTTTGCGGATGACGGTTTGGATGAAGATTATGATTACGAAGACTACTCCATGAAACGTCCCACGAAGAAGCCGCCGGTCATCTTTCAATGGCCGGTACTAGTTGATGATGAGGCTCTAGAGTCCCCGATATTCGGTGTAGACTCGCCAGCACAGTGCGACTCAGAGTTCTGGACTCGGTTAGCCATAGGGAACTTAATCTTAAGTGTCATTTCTAATTGGTATCCTAGTAGCTGTCACGAAATACATGCGACGGATGGACTTGCTATAATTGACGCTTATCGAAGCTACCCAAGTGCGGAACACTGAAATATTACCAAATCTACCCATTCCATAATCATAACTTTTAAATAACTTATTGAATATACAAACACTAGAAAATAGAAGAATATGAAATGATTTGCTCTTTCTGTTCAAAGTAAAAAAATCTATGTTTGATTGTTGTCAACTAATAACAAATTTAATTAGTAATGCACTATTTTACTGTAGCCATCATCGACCAATTACAGTGCTAACACACCGATACGTAGAATGTCCGCACTGGCTAATAAGTATACTAAACAATATTGATATTTTCAACACTAATCTAGTTCATTTTAGGGAGCGGTGTCTGGGTGCCATCTCTGGCGGTAATGATAAGCTACCTACTGTGTAATCATTTAAAAATGTCTATGTAAAAAGCCCTATGGGCGTAAAAACAATTAAATTAAATAAATAAATAAATAAAGCCACTTTCTAGGCAATACGATTCAATTCAACCCTTAAATATATAATTTTTTACATAGACTAATATTATTTTACATTACTTATTTTTTTTATTTTATTTTCCCAACTATCCTACCATTATACATTTTTCAATTTAGCTATAATATATTTTTCACACATATATTTTTTACATTTAACCCTAAATAACTTTACATTTTGTTCATTTCTTAATTGAATCTCCTCATACATTTTAATGCCCTTATACATGAGACAATTCTGTGACATAGTTTTTCTTTTCTTTTCTAATCTTATATTTTTTGAAACTCTTGTTGCATATTTATGAAAAAAAGTTCTTGTTTTTTAATTTGTTTTGCAAATATCTTGGAATTATCCCTTTAACAATTTGAATTAATTTCATTAGCACATTATATTTAATTTAATTGGTTTGGTTCTACTGACATAATATTCAACTAATGCCCACTTTATATAGAGACAGTTTCTTGTTCAGAAAACTACACAGTTTCTTATTCAGAAAAACTGTGCATGTCTGTCAAACTTCTGTCACAAAGACACGCTAAATATGTGTATTTTTGAAACGCGATTGTAAGTTATTATCGTATGTTTGCTCTCAGGAAATTGTATATTTAGCTAAATAATGTATTATATGTTATTTGTTTTTTTACGTATTTTAAAGCATACAATAAACCAATGTCTATTTAAAACGTTTACATAAAAAACATTGACTGTCATTGTCAGCTTAAATCTGACACTAGCACACAGTTTTTCATGCAGTTTTACCTTTATACGGGACCGTTTTCAGACTGCACAGGAAACTGTGTAGTAAACTGCGCCATATAAAGATAGCTTTTGTTTGAAATGGTCCACGGCATCCGGTGATGTACCCATACAAAATGTTATCTCTATCTCTGTCTGTTTTTTCCTTAGAGTAATGACGCGCAGGCTATAGAGGAGGCCCTTTCGTCGTTTCCCATAGAGCGGAAGCGTTGCAAATTTTGAAGTTGCGACAACTTCACTCTGCTGGCGGCCATTAATTATTTGTTTGAAAACAATGACGCGTAACGGTCACTTTCGTCGCTTTGCTAGTAAATAACGTGGATACTTACTGATTTAATAATCTAAAAAACGGCAATGGTGAATTGTAGTATGCTTGGTTGTAGCAGTAAGTTTGTAAAATATTAAAGGAGTTCACATTTCACAGTTAATGTGATTTCGAAAATAATTATTTATTGATTTACATTGATTTTGTGATATATTGTCCTAACATGGGTATTATTTTTAAAACTTTCCTTTTATACAACATAGCATACTTATTTACCACCATTTTCTTAATTTAGGTGATCAATTTGTAAAATTAAAGTATGTTTACTGTTGATAGTGTGACCGTTGATTACTGTCGATATGCAAGGCCGCATTAGGCATTTGTAAAAACATTGGCATTTGTTTTTGTGCAAACTATAGCCAACTTCGTGTTTGACAATCATAGAATGGTTTTTGACCGTTAGGGCCCCTCTATAGCCTGCGCGTCATTACTCTAAGCTTTTTTCACTAAAGTGGATATGACCCTTGTACTTGAATGTCTCCAAATGTAATCAATTAAAAAGCATACATTTTGGGAATGATTTATTTAAATCAAATATACATATATTATATTCCTATGGTGTTACATACAATAAAATAAATATTATGGCTTAAAACGAGTCTGCATTTTAATAAAACGCGATCAAATATACATCTTCACTTGCACCAAAAAGCTCTTCACAGCGGGCTCAAAATTCTCTGCGAATGCAGAAAAATAAAACAAACACAAGACCATGAGTGCAATCAGTTTGTAAATCGGATAATTAATAGGCGAGATTCAAAGTTTATAGTGAAAATTTTAATTTTAAATTATATCTTATTATTTGTTTATTTAAATCTGGTTTAAAAATATATTGTAATTTTTTAATTATTTACATACAATGGATCCGTGTGTGTTTTGAATTAAATGTAAAATGCCCTGACTCGACACGGATTATCTGGTGAGTCGGGGCCAGATCATTGTCATGGGTCGCTACTGATTGAGTCACACATCCTCTTGTATAATGAGGGAATCCACTGTTTTCTAAAGTATTTTTTTTCTATAAACTTACTATTTAACTAAACAAAAAAAATATATTTAATATTTTTTTATAAGTTATTGATGAAGATACGATTTTTTAAAGTTGCACATTTCAAATACCGCGCTAAATACCACTATGTACTAACTGCGTCATTTTTGCAGGAGTGACGTCATAAAACGGGTTGTTTAAGGCCATGGTATTTCTCCAGCCAGTAACAAAACTGTCAAAAATCTATGCAAACTGACGCGGGAAGCTCAGATAAAATATACCGTCGACTCAACTGTCATATACTGTTAACAGCTGTTCTAGGTAGACTGAATGGCGGCCATCTTTTTTGCAATAGAAGCTTGTATGTAGATTGTATTCCATATTAAAATGCCATGGAACGCGGCTACGCTGGTTTAAAAACGGAAAACCGGAAACACTACACTTAGATACAAGGAGTGATGTCATTGTTTAAGATTTTGAAATGAATGCTATTTTCAACATTTTTTATTAATTTTTGCGTGCGTTTTTGGGATATTTCATCCCACTTCAAATTTTTTAAATATTCGCGTCTACACGAAAGCATTTTTAAAAATTCAATTCCGGGTAGCAGTGGATTTCCTCATTTGAATAATTCAAAACTGCAAATGTATTATGTGTATAAATAAATAAAATGTTTAAAATTATCCGATTTCACAAACGGATTGCACTTGTGGATTAGTGATTTTTTATTATAATTTTCTACATTCACTGAAAATGTTGTGCTCCTAATAGTAGAGAGTAGTAGAAGGCTGAGAGATAGTGGAACATTATCCATTTATATTATCTTTACTTCGAACAAGAATTCACTAGAAAGGGCGTTTCCATACAAATTTTCATAACACCACTTATTATCAAATTCCACCGTCTAAAGATGTCTAGCGATGACGTAGATGCCTATTGATGACGTAGTGGGTAACTAGACACCTAGACACGGTAGTGTTTTTCAAGTATGGAATGTCACTTCTCTGAAATTCTTTTTTGAAGTATATTTTCTTTATAAATTAGGACATTAAGTCATTAGACTAGACCGATAAACTGCCAGCGGCTTAACAAACTATTCAGTCTTCCTTCTTGTTGCCGTCTTCATGTACAAGTTCCACTTCCAAAGGCTGGTCAATCTGTTCCACAGGGGGGTCCGCATTACCAACGTGGGCGTATTGCCAACGTGGGCCGTATTACCATCGTGGGCCGTATTACCAACGTGGGCCGTATTGCCAACGTGGGCCGTATTACCATCGT
The DNA here is from genome assembly GCA_022494985.1 of Micrasema minimum. Classification (NCBI taxonomy): domain Eukaryota; kingdom Metazoa; phylum Arthropoda; class Insecta; order Trichoptera; family Brachycentridae; genus Micrasema; species Micrasema minimum. Next base: position 12,175 of record JAGVSP010005829.1, read on the forward strand.
GGGCCATATTACCAACGTGGGCCGTATTACCATCATGGGCCATATTACCAACATGGGCCGTATTGCCTTCATGGGCCGTTTTGCCAACGTCGCCCGTATCGTCAATATTGGCCCTATTGGCGCCTCTGTCGAAGGCTGTCTTGTCGTGTATCCCTTTCGTCATGGAAGGCGATTCGACGATTGACACGTGCTTCTCCGCTGTAATATTTAAAAAAAATTATTACAAAAATAAAAATAAAGTGGTGTCGAAAACTAGGAATCCTATCCTGAAACCTACTTTATACGGGACAGTTTCTTGTTCAGAAAACTGTGCAGTCTGTCAAAAAACACGCTAAATATGTGTATTTTTAAGTGCGATTGTAAGTTATTATCGTATGTTCGCTCACAGGAAATTGTATGTATAGCTAATAATGTAAATATTTTATTTGTTTTTTACGATTTTAAAAGCATACAATATACAAATATCTACTAAAACTTTACACAAAAAAAACATTTAAGCCCGCTATATACGGGACAGTTTTCTGCGCAGTTTTCTATGCAGTCTGAAAACGGTCCCGTATACAACGAAAACTGTTTAAAAAACTGCGTGCTTATGTCAGATTTAAGCTGACATGACAGTTAATGTTTTTTATGTAAACGTTTAAGTAGACATTGGTTTATTGTATGCTTTTAAATACGTAAAAAACCAATAACATATTTACATTATTAGCTAAATATACAATTTCCTGAGAGCAAACATACGATAATAACTTACAATCGCGTTTCAAAAATACACATATTTAGCGTGTCTTTTGACACAGAAGTTTGACAGACTGCACAGTTTTCTGAACAAGAAACTGTGTAGTTTTCTGAACAAGAAACTGTCCCGTATACAGCGGGCATAAGTCATTTCAGACTGCGCAGGAAACTGTATAGTTTACTGTTTCGTATAAGGCTAGCTTAGTAACCAAAAGTATTGTTATACTAACATTTGTGGAGGTTTTTAGCATCGAAGCTGTCATCGCTGTCTTCACTACTGGTTTTATGATCTGAAAAATAAAGAAAACATTATTAAATCCCCGCATCGTATTGCGAACCACACAATCTCGCCATTTTGTAATATTATGCTAAGATTAAACAGTCATATTACATATTGAACTCCAAATATGATGTAGATTCACCAGTTGTCGAGTTGTTATACGAATTTTGTTACGCCACACATTTTAGTATTGTTACCAGAAGTGTTAACAACGAAAGCCCCACCCTTTCCCCCTAGAGCATAGGTTCCCGAACTCATTAGACCCGTGGCCCCCCCTTTCAGACACAAAATTTCACAAGACCCCCCCCTGGAAATTTACCTTTTTTAAATGAAATTTGGGACCATTTACTTTATACTTAGTACCTACTACAAATACAAAATTAAAAAAAAATAAAAATACGTTAATAATTAACGCACAACAGCAACACCAACACGGTTAATAGGGTCTTTAAATTTACGACCGGTAAATTACGACGAATAAAATATTTATTGATTATTTTTTATTTTGCATAAGTAACTTTGCACAAAATGGGTACTTTGCAACAAAAATTAGTAAGTAAGTACTTATATAAATGTTTTAATCTTTTTTGCAGTTTAGAGATAGCCTATAAGTGGACGTTAAATTTTAGAAATTAATATAAGTGTATGTCTGTCGGCTGTCTATAAAAGTTATTTAATTAAAAAAAGTTGTCAAATGGTCATGATGTATGAACATGACCCCCGATACATATATTCGGACCCCAGGGTTCCGCTGTACTCCAAATGAACTGAAATTTTCTGAAGCAGTGCTTTATAGAACCACAAAAGAAAGTGGGCCCTATGCATTCAGACACAAAAATACACAAGGCCCCCCTGGAAATTTACCTTTTTAGGGTGAAAACAAAAAATGTAGTGTAGTTAATTAAAGTGTCGATTGAAAATAAGATACGCGAACGCTGTAACGACAATGTAAACCAACCATCGTAGGCCCATAGCGGTATAATGATTTGAACTACATGTGTACGCATATCAGTTTTGAAACATCACAAAATCATAGATGAAATTGATTATACGTATGTACATCCTGTAGTAACAGATTTTAAAAATTCTATAAGGTTATACATTTGAGCACCTCATGGCCCCCTGATTGCTTCCCAGGGCTCCCCTACTCCCCCAGAGCCAAGCCCCCTCAGATCTCTCCAGGTCCCCGGGGGGCCAGGTGGCTCACTTTGGGAACCTATGCCCTAGACTGTTTTAAAAGACTATTAAGTCTTTTTTTCAGTCCAGCACAACTCTACCGATTTTTTCGACAAGCTAAACCGCGATTTTAAAATTGTCAGTGTAATAAAAATTCGCAAGTGCTTTCATTGACCTGAAGTGTCGGTGTGCAGGGGAGTGGACACCAGCTGCGGGGGCCGCGGTCGGGTCTTCCTGGCCGCGTTGGGGTGGCGGCAGTACGCACACCGGTACGCCACGTACTCAAACTCCTCCGGAAGCGCCATGCCTGGGAAACAAAAACCACCATTTTAATTACCTTTTTGATCGTAATAACATAGAACAAGAATTTCAAAGTGACGGTCAATACTACCGTGTCTACAGGTGTAACAAAACTCGATGTACAAGCGGGAAACCAGTGAATCTACATCATATTTGGAGTCGATTTTGTAGAATAAATTTTTTTGATTTGACCCATAGTTTTCGAGAAAAATGAGTAAGAAGCTGATTTTTTTTTCGATTTTTTTTTTTAAAAATTGTTATCAAATATCATGTATTTAATCAAATTTATACTATCCATAAAGAAAACAAAATAAAAAAACGCGTTTTGACAAGAATTTGAGCAATTTTACTTAATCTTCCATACTTTTTTTTTTTTTTCAATCTCAGTTTAAAGTCATATTACACATATCGTCTCCAAATCCGATGTAGATTCACCAGTTTTCAGGTTGTACTACGAGTTTTGTTACATCCTGTAGGTGTCTACTTACCCACTACGTCATCAATAGGCATCCACGTCATCACTAAACATCTACGTCACACGTTTCGTGTATTGTAAGTGCCGGATTGTTTAGACGGTGGAGTTTGATAATAAACGGTGTTATGAAATATTTGATTTGAAAGTCAAATTTAAAATAGACATTTGTTGTTGACCATGTCGGCTTAAATAAATAAGAAATACCATTGTGCCCCTTGCAGTTAGAGCATATGAGCGCGTAGCGGCTGCCCGGGCCGTCCCCGATGAGGTAGTCAACGAGGCGCTCGAACCCGCCACTGTTGCCCGACATTATCGGTCGCGGCAGTTGGTCACCCTGTCGAAACAAGTATAACATGCATAAATAAAATATGAAATATTTTTAAAAAAATAATAATAAAAAAATCGATGAGTAAGTAGGATTACAATGAAATGAACCCATTTCCCTAGACTGCTTTTAAGACTATTGAGTATTTTTTCAGTCCAGCCAACTCTAGTGATAAAAATACGGATGAATTTACGATTATGTACGCAAACAAATGCTTTCATTGTACCCCTACCACTGTCTCGGCTTATGTATTATAATTGTCATTGTTTCCATCACCCAAACCAACCAGAGTCGGCCCAAATTAACAGTGGTAGGGATGTTAGTTTCTACCCCGATCATTATTTATTAGTAATTACAGCCACCCGTGTGGAGACCGGTATCCCGCCTCGCCAGGCCCCCCATCCCAGACATCCACCCGTGCATCCGCGGTCAGGGTCTCAATAGAGGGGGGATTAGGGAAAACAGTGGAGGGGACAGAATGCATGTGTGCATCTCACACTATCATCCTATCTGGCAGACACTATTTCATACGTCCCCTGCCGTACCTTATCACAATACCTATTCAAAGACCATCCTATCCTTACAAAAGACACAATACAATTGAGTAAGTAGGATTGTGTCACCTTGAGAGGGGTCATCTGATTGGGCGAGGCGGTCAGGGTCACGGCCATCCTCTGAGGGGTGGCCACGGCCATTGCTTGGCCGCCTGGCCGCAGCCGCAACTGGTTCGGCGTTGCTACAAGAGAGAAAATTATTATTACACTATAATAATAGTAGATTAAAAGCACTTGACTTACATCATTGGAAGAGAGGTGGGGATTTAACTGAAGCTTAACAAGATACATAATTATTACTATGGACTGCTATGATAGATATTTAGTAGAGATGGGCCGACTATGACTTTGGCCGACTTGCCGACTAGTGGAGTTCGTGTGGCATCGGCAATGTTCGTGGCACTTCGTTTACAGCGGAGTCTCTCGCATTTGACGCACAATCATGTCAGAACAGGTTTTTATATGTTTTGCATTTTTTTTCTAGTGTTGATATTGTTTTAGCACAAGCCGGCGTGTTTTTAAAATCAAAATTCAGTACCAAAGGAAGAGTTCCTGTTCCTAGATTATATTAAAAAACTGTAAAGCTGAATCTATAATAAAAACTATTAATATAGGTTACGATTTCATTTCAATCACTTATTTTTAACCCTAGAAAGATAACGTGCGCCTCAGAGGCGCCCGCGAAACAAATATATCACTGTCTTTTTCTAACCGAAGCGCGTGCAAGCTTGTGTGCCAAACCAACTCAGTCGTTCGTCATCTCCGCCGAGTGACGGTCGCTTCTGCTCGTAAAAATACCACCGTTTTGTTGCTATGACGATGCATTGCGCACATACAGAAGAAAACAGAAAAAAATACCTTTATACAGAAGACTGCTGGTTTTTGTTACTTTTTGTAAAGGGTTTTTGATATCCTATATATATTTTTCTTAAAATAAAAAATTATAATAAATATTTATGTTTTATTTACTTATTGATATATAAAAATTCATTTAGATTTTTAAAAATACAAAAATTATAAACAACATTTTGAGTGTAGACAAAAACTGGATTTGGCGTTCACACTCAAAAAAAGTTGTTTATAAAAATTAGCTGGTAAAAGTTATAAGCATAACAAATTGAAGATTCATCTTCAGGCGTTTCCTAGTAGGTGATATAATTCGGTAAGGATTCACTTGCAATCATAAAGGTTTCTGCTAAAATGCTTAGCTATTTTCTCAATGGATGACAGAGAGTTCACATGTGAAGCGTCGCGCGCAATTTTACTGTATATTGGCGGAGATGGATATCAAATACTAGGTGGAATGGGGAATGTTGTAATACATCCAGCCAATGACAGGTCATAAGCCCTGTAAACGCCTAGATATCCATATTCCTTCTAAAGCTTCTCGTCTCTGTTGAGATGTCAAATTGTAATACAAAATTATTTTAATTTATTGGATAAATAGGTTTTAAATATTGTGCGTCTCTCAGGCGCTAGTTTATCTTTTCAGTACCATAAAAATAAGGTTATCTCTTTTAGGGTTAAGCATAGAAATACAAATAAAGTAAAAAGTCGACTTTCCCGACTAGGTTTTACTGAGTGGGTGGATTTTAGTAAGATTTCGTGTCCCCTGTTAGTAACAAGAAGATACATACCATAGCGTTATTGACAGATTATTGGTCTAGTGGTGCGTATTATAGATGAAGTGACAGCTGCATTGTCTTAACTGGTCAGGAGTGGCGTATATCAAGTAACTCCTTGCTACCTGGAAACAATATTTACACAGATTTCCAATCACATTGAGTGAAAAACTCTAGGTACAACCGAAAACTGGTGAATCTACATCGTATTTGGAGTCAAATGTGTAATATGTGCTTATGAATTGAGCTTGATAGAAAAAAATTTCTTCCTCTCGTAAAAGCTTTCATAAGTATAGCAGATTAAGTCAAATTGCTCAAATTCTCATTAAACGCAGGGGATACTTCACAAAAGCATGGTAGAGCTGTCAAAAATTCCACAAAAGTTTTTATCTCTGGATTATAGAGGTACAGCATAGAAATGGCAAAGCTGTGATTGGTTGGATTTAAAAATCTTAACCTACTGTATAAATTTGCTTTTAAATAGCTATTTGATTTTAAATTATTTTTATTAAACCGACCTATCTTAACCTACTGTATAAATTTCATAACCTATGTATAAAGGATATTGCTTTTAAATAGCTATTTGATTTAAATTATTTTATTAAACCCAACTATCTTAACTACTGTATAAATTTCATTAACTATTATAAGGATATTGCTTTAAATAATGTGTCATGTTATTCTCCGCCTCTCGTAAGAATGACATTCCTGACTTCCCTTTAACTGATAAAAAAAATAGCAATTTAACTTTTTGACCCCGTTATTCTACCTTATTTCATTACCACAGAATCTGCTCTATGGTAAGTGAAATCTCGTTCTGAGCTTTTTCGTCTATGATTCCTTCTTGCAAAAATAACTGTCATGGCGAACAGCCGCATTTATTTTCTATTCAGGCCGACCGGCATAAATCTGGGGAATGAAGACGTTAATCGTAAGTGTTATAGCTTTTTAATATTAACTTCCATCCCCGAATAATACGTCTACAGCCCAGTCCCTTTAATCTTTTCAGTCTAATTCCCTCCCTTACTTCCTTACTCCTGACATAAATATTAGAATATTATAAATTAAAAATGGCCTAGACACTGATCCGTGTCTAGTTATCAGCTAGTTACCGAGTGTCACACGCTGACCGGTACATCACGGAACGCAGATATTATCCATATCCGTCATCGCTCACGCGTGAAATTCTGGACCACGTGTGAGGATATATTTACAATTTGATGCCTCAAAGGACTAATTAACAAAGCTTCACCTCGTGCAGGTCCTGATGTGGACACTGCACACATGACGATACATGGATTTCACCTCTCTTCAAAATTTCACCTCGACATAAAATTAAAATTCTTAACCTCCAAATCACTTCGTTCATCTCAACACTAGCCTGTTTTTTCTTTACTCTTCGACGTAGAACTTTTTAATTGTAAATTCCAGTATGAATGATTCGATGGATGGATTCATTACTTAAGTTTTCAACTATATTTGCAATTATATCTTTGTTATATCTTGTCAAAATTAACCTATATACTTACCGTGCCTAAAACATTTTCTTAACCTTGTAAACATATTTATATTTTAATTACACACATTGAATTTCTATAGCTTTGTTTTATTTATATTCTGAACTCTGTGGTATTTCAATCCTTGCTTACTTTTATGAATTTTCGTGAGTCTTTTGCTAACTGATTGAGCTATGCAGTGTGAGCGTCTGAGGTTGTGGAGGCAATCAGGTAAGCCTCCACACCCTCAACGTTACAATGTCACTTCAACCGCGGGGGCAAGTTCACCCTGTCTTTTAATAATTAACCCTGACTTTACTTATTGTATGTAATATTTGACTCACTGGCGCCCATTTATCTCTATAAACTTCTATAATCTTTGAAATCATCCACACCACAGAGACGGTAAGAATGTAAATAAAACTTATATTATTATTATATTTTATATATTATGTCAAAACTCTATCTCATTCTCCCTTCCCAAAAATCCCCAACCTCTGAACGTGCCAAGACGGAGAAATGGCAGAGCAACTTGATGCTGCAACCAGATGCAAGGACTAGAGTAGGCGTGTGCTGCTATGACGTTTGAACGCTACTTCAACCCTGCAGCCAAGAAGGAGAACATCTGACAAAGAATCAGGTGAAATCGCTCATTATTGAAGTTCTATTTTTGTTTAGTTTTCTTTTCTTTCTTAATCAATTTTCTGATACAGAAAGCTACTGGTGATTTACTTTCCTATGAGAATACAAAATTCTCTAAAATTAAGTCAGACATTATATGTCTACTTATGTTTTTTTGTTCTGCTACATACTGATGCAGAAGACATCACATTGTGTGGCTATTTTGCATGTCACAATATGCTGTAGGCTGGCATGATCTTGGTTATTTTACCTTTTTTTTTTGAGAAAAAATAACAATCTCTCAAAAATTTATTTTTTTGGACAAAATATCTACTGTATGCATTTGAAATGAAGGTAGAAATTTTTTGTTAAATTAAGTTTGTCACAAACTTGATGGAAAAAGCTGGCGTGGGTAGAATCAAAAAACACTCTTGTGGCACCTTGATACAATACACTTGTGCTGTGAGAAATTTGATTCTCATCTTGTTTTTTTTCTTTTGCTGAATTTTAGTAAAAAAGTTTTTTCTTTTTTATATTATTGAATAATCTGGAAGTGAATCTAATTCAGTAGTGAAAAAAAAGCTGAATTATCTTATATTTTGCAGAATAGTTTTCTGTGAAATAACTGGTGTTTGGAACATTGTATTCTGAGCAACATTTTTTTTCTCTTCAATATTATATTGAATCTTACATCTTGTGCTGTGCTGTGAACGTTACTTCCTTTTACTGAAGATTATTGTGGAAAATCATTCTATGATAACCTGTAAATTTTACAGATACTTGTAAAATTAACTTTTCCAATTCTACTACCTACATGTGGAGTGTAGATTGTTGTACAATCATCTAATGCATGAGGCAAAATTCTTACTATTAACTATTTTAAAAGTTAATACATCTTTATAAATACAGGATTGACTTTTCTTTATTTATTCTTTATGCCTTTTCGCACAGTGGCAAACTATGACATTTTTGTAAAGCATGGATACTGAGATATTTTTTTAAATTACAGACGACGAATTGGAAAGTTTAACTGTTGAGGAACTAAATGGAAATGGAGCTGTATTATACAAATTCTCTGAGAACACACGTGGCGACGACACTTCGTCAGCAAAATATACAGGTTGTACGTTTGATATTATAATCTTTTATTTAACTTATTTTGAACTCTCAAGTCTACTTTTTTATTTAATTTTTTTCTTTCGCTTGCGAAACTTTTTCGTTGCATTATGGAGAAAATCAGAATCACTCCTGAGAAACGATGCTGAAATAAAGGAAGCTTTGGAAAAAATGAAAATTATTGCGATGATGAGTCACAGTCAGAGAGCAAGCTCATGCCTTTAATCAGAACTTAAATTTTTGAAAGTTTAAACACTGCTCTCAACTTTTATGCATCACCACGAAGCTGGTGAAGCAGACACACTTTGAAGAGAAAACGTCGAAGGACGATGATCTTCTAAAAAACATTTATTTAGGATTAAGTAGTTTAAAAATCAGATTCGATGGATCGGAGAGTATCCACGATTTTGTTTATCATATTTGACATTTTGATCTCCGCAGACGGATTCAAAAATACTCTTATAAATTCTTTTACAGACCTTTTGTCTGGTATTCGCTAACATGGTTTTGGACTTTGAAAAACACGTTCGAGACGTGGCCCAACTTAAAGGAGGCACTGCTTTTTAGATTTTCCACCTTATCACAGAGATATCATCCTTAAACAGCTGCAAGAGGTAAGCAGTTGATTAACGAGTATGGCAGACTAGTAACTGTAGTGTCCGATTGGCTCAGAAAATTGAGGTACCTGTCCCCACTTATCTTTTGATCATGTTTTAAAAAAACCCGACCTGAGTATATTCTCTTATAACATCAGGAAATATACACTCTCTCAAGATCTTTGAAGCATAGCAAAACGGTAGAAATGTTTAGCTACCGTGAACGCAAAGTAGATGGTTCACCAAATTAGCTTTGTTAGGATAACGACAGAAGACCGCTAATGTGTACAAATCCAACGATGTAGCAAATCGTTCAAACGACAACTTTCTCATTTTAAGATTCTCTAACTTTTAGTAAAAAATTATTATGATATGCCTTCAAGCATACTTTTTTAGCAAATTAAGTGAAGTGGTTTGTTTGAAATGCAAGCGCAATGGTATTCTACAAAGATTGTAGGACTGTGAGAACATTGTATGTTTTCGCTGTGGGAGCAAAACACTCTGACGCGAAAATGCTGTGTCAAGACAATAAAGACGCTTCAAATCTTAAAAACAATAATTCAAAAAATAGTATGGCACGGCGTGGTTTCATAAAAGGAACTACAAGACCAGTGGGTTGGAAGAAGAGCATTGGATTTGTACGTTATTTTTGAATACGCCAGTATAGCGCGGTGATATGTGCCGGAATCGAGATCTTACGCCCATTTATGAATTTTACTATCAATAACAAACATTTACAAGGTTTATGGAATGGTGCGTCAAACTCTTGTATGGACGCTTTCTTAAAAAATTTATTTATCTGTATTCCTATAGAAAAAGTTAACACTTTTATCACTACAGCAATCATAGCAAACAGGCTGTCATTGGAAAAATTAAATTGCTTATCAATAGATGGTGCAACTCATAACATATTTTTTGATAGTAATACCTATACCAGAAATAATTTAGGAGTAGATTTTGGATTACATTTAATATCGCTCCCTATTTAAAAATATATCTATAACACAGATATCAGCGTTTTTTCATCATGTTTCAGCACTGCACGTTGAGGACTTGCTTGAATTCCAAGGAAGCAGTTGCAGGAAGTGTCGTGAATTTGAAGACATATCTTTCGAGCGGAGAGGATGGGAAGGAACAATGGTCTACACAAATCGAGATACAGGAAATTATTAAACAACGGTATTATCCATTATCTCAGTGCGGAAGGACAGTTAGAAGCAGAACTAGATGAGATGTTAGCTCTAGATGTGTAGAACCGTCTAAATCGGCGTGGAGTAACCAGTATTATTAGTCGTAAGAAAGACGATTCTGTTCGTTTTTGTCTAGACTCTCGAAATTAAACTCAGTAACTATACGTGATTTAACCCTTACCACACATTCAATCTATATTGCAGACCTGAATGGTGTAAATTCATAACTTCAATTGATTCTAAAGCATTTGGCAAATACCCCTGATGAAAATTCTAAATCTAAAACAGTTTTGTAGTACCACAGCGTGGACTATTTCATTTAAAGTTTTACCTTTCGGTTCCGCAATAGTTCCGCCGAGATGCAACGCTCGTAGATAGACTTTTGGACCGAAAATTTGACCGAAATGTTCATATTTTATAGACGATCTTTCTAATAATTAGTGAGGATTTGATTCACATATCAAACTTTTAAGAAAAGTTTTATGTACTTAAAGGAGGCTAATTTAACTATTAACTTAAAGAAATCTGTATTTTGCAAGTCAGAATTAAAATATTAGGATATGTAGTGGACGCAACGGTCTGCGCATGATCCTCAAAAAGTAGAATCTATTAGAAATTATCCCAGACTATAACGTTAAACCTTAAGGAGTTTCTTAGGACTTTGTTCGTATTATCGACGTTTTTTATTTATGACTATTCTACCATTTACTGCACTTGACCAAGTTGAGGGGAAGCAGTAAAGGTGTATCTAAAATTTGTTGGTCGGAAGAGGCCGAAACTGCATTTTTACGTTTGAAAGATGCACTGATTTCTGCCAGTATTACGTAAAACCCAACTTTGAATTACCTTTTAATTGCATACTGATGCTAGCGATCTTGCTATAGGATCATTTAGGACAGGAGACAGAAGATGGAGAATATGCTGTCGCATTCTTTTCACGCACCTGACGGGCGTGTGACGTAATTATTCGTCACTGAGAAGGAATTACTATCCATTTTGGAATCTATTAGACATTTTAGGCCTATATCGAAGCCTTACCTTTTAAAGTTTTCATGATCACTACAGTTGAGTGGTTAAACTCTTTACAAAATTCCTACCGGAAGATTAGCTGTTTGGAGTACCGAATTACTCAATATTTTTGAAGTAATACACGTAAAAGGAAAATTAAATACAGTGCCCGATGCATTATCTCGATAGAAGTGGCAGCTTTAACCGATTTTCATGACGTTAACGATAGCTCTTATTTACAATTATTTAACGCGTAAATTTACACCCTGATTCTATCAGGTATCGTATTGAAAATATAAATTATATAAATTTTTAACCTTCAGATAATTTAATGGGATCATGCGTGGAAATCGTTGATTCCAGCAGACGATCGCATTAGGCTTTTTAGAAGAAAATATACTAATGCACAGGAGCCATATGGGAATATTTAAAATTATAATAATTTAAACTCTTTGTTATGGGGAGAAATGTGTCCAGGACGTAGCTAACTATATTAATAAATGTGAATTATGCAAAGCATATAACACTCTCAAAAACCTCCTCTAGGACTGATGAAAAATCTAAGAAAGTTACAAACCAATGGAATGTTTATCCATTGACCTTGTAGGTCCCTTACTAAGTTAACGCAGGACACGTTTACATACTATGTGTTAGACGTTTTCTCTAAATTCTTATGGTGTTTCCCATAAGAAAATCTTCTGCTGAAAATATATAAAGCACTTGGAAAATGACATTTTTTAATTATGGTACCCTAGAGTCATAATTTCAGATAATGGATCTCAATTTATCTCTAAAAAATTTAAAGAATTTCACTAAATATCAATCCTACTTTGTTTTTTACGCTGTCTATTCTCTCAATTAATACGTTGAGCGTTATCACAAAATGCTATGACTGCTATCGCAATGCAAGTAGAAACAAAATCATCGCTATGGTGCAAAACATACCTTTGGTTGCAAATGCAATCAATATACTGTCAAATTTTCACTTTGTACACCATTTTTTATATTTCACGGCGCGAGAACAGAACATGCGAGGCGAATTCCATTCGGAGTCATCCGAAACATCTTTCCAGGGTGACGAGGTGGAAATAGATGAACCTCCCCGTACGTAGAAAAGCTAGACGAACTTAAAAACATTTAGTGAGGTTCAAAACAATTAATGAGCGCTACAAACGGTAACGCGACTCATTACAAATTAAGACGGAAAGATGCTGTATATATGAGGGACAGATTGTCTGGAGAACGAATTTTCTTGTTCGAATGCGGCGGATTCTTTTCCAGTAAACTACCCCACGCTTTGTTAAAACTAAAATCACAAAAGTGATATCTCCTCTTATTATGGGTGCAGGACGTTGATGGAAGATTTTGTGGAAATTTCCACATCAAAAACTTGTGAAAAATGAATAAAATTCATTATTTTCAGCTTATGTTGTAAATATAACAATGCTAGTATATTAAATATATGAAAATTCGAATAACTTGAGGTTTGCGTTTAGACTAAAATTAGCATTTATTCAAATAATTATATTATCTGTAGGAAAGGTGTTCTTTTACTAACTGCTTGGCAGTACATCATTATTTTTCTTTGCAAGTAAATTCAATAAACATAATCAACTTCGTTCGTTTGATCTAATGTTTTTTCAGTGCACCATGCAGACTTCTAGAATCTGTGAGGCTCACGACACAATAAATTATCTTAAAATGTAATGAAATTAATAACTGTCAAATTAAATATTAAATCATATTTATCGACACAATTTTATGGTAATTTTTACTTGCAAGAAAAATGAATGTTTTTTAAAATTGTTTACCTTCTAATGTAGTGTAAGTACAGATTGTTATAAGTTTATTACCGTCCTTAGTAAAGGACTATGAAACCTGACAGTAGGTGAGATTTTATAGATTCTTGTTGTCAAAAGAAAAAACAGGTTTGCTTAATAATCATCATATAAATAAATATCAAAAAAAAACATTCTAAAACTTCCATTTAAATTTTGCCCAGTTTTGATTTTGCAATGCTAGCTAAGGAGACGTCTGGAGGTGTGAATTGCAAAATTAAGTGTAATAAATATCAATCCTTGATGTGATATTGATTTCAATTGATAATAGAAATTACCTGTTTTCTTTTTGCACAAACCTTTCAACGTGTAGATAGTTAGCTATATGCTATTCCTTATCTTGTTTCTTGATAATGATGTTTTTGTCTTGTAGTGTATCACGTTGTCAACAACCTTTTCGCTTGACCTAGTTTTTCTTGTACAAAAAATGTGTAGTTCATAGTTATACGATGTGTATGAAAGTTCTCTAAGTTTTTGTTTATAACATAATGTTAGATTATTGAACAGCTGTGATGTCATGCTGTGGTATTTAGGATAATTAATTTAGGTGCTAGAAATGCACAAAACTGAGGGACAAGTGTCCGCAACCCAAAACATTCTGGAGTTTTCATTCAAAAAGAATGCTTTGTTTAACTTGTTTTTGTATTAATAATGAAATAAAGTCAAAACTGGAGTGTAGTCTCCAAAAGAGCGCTTTGTTTACTTTGTTAAAGACAGCTTTGAAGTCGAGGTTACTAAACCTTTATGTTTCGACAAAGAATGCTCGGCGCTCGTTTTTTGCTATGTGGGAATATGTCCCAAGCGAAGCCAGTTCTCCAAAACCAAATTACTAGATGTCCAAGCAATGATGAAATATATTAGTACTTTATTTAGAATTTCTATGTGATGTAATAATTTTGTATGTTTAGAATTCTACTATTTCCTTGTGTACTTCGAACCAAGGGCACACAGGAAATTACAAATACAACTTGGTAACCCATATTTTGTTAGTACGTATGTTTGATTACTTACTCCAAAACTTCATCTTCAAATCTCTAATAGTAATTCTTGAAATCTTTTTTTGAAATTTATCGAGGAAGGAGTGTTGTCATGTTATTCTCCGCCTCTCGTAAGAATGACATTCCTGACTTCCTTTTAACTGATAAAAAAAAAATAGCAATTTAACTTTTGACCGTTATTCTACCTTATTTCATTACCACAGAATCTGCTCTATGGTAGTGAAATCTCGTTCTGAGCTTTTTGTCTATGATTCCTTCTTTGCAAAAATAACTGTCATGGCGAACAGCCGCATATATTTTTCTATTCAGGCGACCCGGCATAAATCCTGGGAATGAAGACGTAATCGTCTAATTCCCTCCCTTTAATACTTCCTTACTCTGACATAATATTAGAATATTATAAATTAAAAATGGCCTAGACACTGATCCTGTGTTAGTTATCAGCTAGTTACGAGTGTCACACGCTGACGGTACATCAGGAACGCAAATATTATCCATATCCTCATCGCTTCGCGAGTGAATTTTGGACACGTGTGAGGATATATTTACAATTTGATGCCTCAAAGGACTAATTAACAAAGCTTCACCTCGTGCAGGTCCTGATGTGGACACTGCACAATGACGATACATGGATTCTTCACCTCTCTTCAAAATTTCACCTCGACATAAAATTAAAATTCTTAACCTCAAAATCACTTCGTTCATTCAACACTAGCCTGTTTTTCTTTACTCTTCGACGTAGAACTTGTTTAATTTGTAATTCCAGTATGAATGATTCGATGGATGGATTCATTTACTTAAGTTTTCAACCTATATTTGCAATATATCTTTGTTATATCTTGTCAAAATTAACCTATATACTTACCGTGCCTAAACATCTTCTTTAACTTGTAAACATATTTATATTTTAATTACACACATTGAATTTCTATAGCTTTGTTTTATTTATATTCTGAACTCTGTGGTATTTCAATCCTTGCTTACTTTTATGAATTTTCGTGAGTCTTTTGCTAACTGATTGAGCTATGCAGGTGAGCGTCTGAGGTTGTGGAGCCAATCAGGTAAGCCTCCCACCCTCAACGTTACAATAGCCATTTTGATTTAAATTATTTTATTAAACCCAACTACTGTATTAATTTCATAACCTATTATACTATGGATTTACCAATAGACTAGTCCACATATAAATTACCACGCTTTGTGAAGTATGCCCAAAACACAGTTTTTAATTTTGTTTTCTTTATGGATAGTATTAATTTGACTAAATACATATTTGATGATAATTTGAAAAAAAAAATGTTTTTAAATCAACTTCATACTCAATTTTCTCCAAAACTAAGGGTCGAAAGAAAAAAAATTATTCTACAAAATCGCCTCCAAATATGATGTAGATTCACTAGTACATGGAGTTTTGTTACTCCCTGTATTTAAGAAAGTGTAGGGCTTTGGGTCCCGTATAGAGTGCGCTGGACTAACCTTGTAAGTCTCCTTGTCCATAACTTCTTCTAATATTCTCTTCTTCTCGTCCCTCATGCTCTGCAGCCGCACCCGATTTCTGCGTAACTTCCAGTCGTAGTACCTCGCTATGACCGATCGCAGAAAAACTATGCTGCCAAAAAAGAAAAATGCTATTTAATCTATCATATCAGGAATGGCAAGTTGGTGTGCGAGGGTGTTGATCTCTTAAACTCCAGCATTGGATCAGTCAAGTCAACTTGTAATAAACTCTAGTATTGTATTGTTGTGTATTCCCTTAGTCCTTATAGAATAAACTGTTTTGTGTTCCCGCTAATCTATATCGAAACTTTCTATAAGGCGTATGTATTATACAGGGTTATTTTTTAGTCAGTTAACAAAAAAAAACCCTGAATTCAGTATCGTTAATAGAACCCATTTCAATAAAAAAACATGTACTTTTTATTTTTACGATTTTATTATTTTTATTCCTATAATTTTTACAAATTACGTACATCCTATTCACAGCTGTTGTTCATGCGCGGCACATAAGGGTAAGTGCGACGGGGGAGTGCGCGCACGCCGCTCGCGTAGTACCGGGCGGACGGTGACCAAGTCTTTACTATTTCTGAGGAATTTATTTGGGTGCACTTTTCTTTTTTTTTTTTTGAGAAAGGACATGTTTTTTTATTGAAATGGGTTCTATTAACGATACTGAATTCAGGGTTTTTTTTTGTTAACTGACTAAAAAATAACCCTGTATATTTTTATGTATTTCCAAATATGTTTTGTATTCTTTTTTGATGAAAAGCCTGTATAGGCGTGTATAATGAATAAAATAAATAAAAAATGTCCTCGATTTCTACCTG
Source organism: Micrasema minimum (assembly GCA_022494985.1). NCBI lineage: Eukaryota > Metazoa > Arthropoda > Insecta > Trichoptera > Brachycentridae > Micrasema > Micrasema minimum. The sequence goes on from JAGVSP010005829.1 coordinate 28,832, forward strand.
GAATTCAGCACTAGAGCTGACTATCGTTGATCCATCATAAGAATACCCTGTGAGAAGACGAAATTTGGTTCCTACTGCGCATTCCCCTCCCCCCGCTACGACCCCTCACCCCCGGCAGCCCTACCGGCTAGCGGAGCTGTCTACACTATCTATCTGACCGTCTTGTTGTGTGTCTAAATATCTTAACTTATTCAGTCCCTATATTAAAATGGAGTTGTAAATTATGCTAAGTGCCGAGTCACAACTCACTAATTTAGCAAAGGTTAGGTTTTTTACATGCAATTTCATACAAACATTTATATTTGTATGTACATTTTCAATGTTGTCCGCAAAACACCAATTAGGTACTTAGGGTCATTAAATTAATCCGACCCCTGAGCCAGCGGTGCTAACTATACGAGGAAACCATTATCAAATACATAAGATTGTTGAATTAATTTTCTAATTACAATTTGACATCTCAACAGAGACGAGAAATTTGGAAGGGGATATGGATGTCTAGGCGTTTACAGGGCTTATGACCTGTCATTGGCAAAGTTTATAAGACCTGTCAAAGTTATAAACATAACAAATTGAAGATTCATCTTCAGGCGTTTCCTGGTAGGTGATATAATTCGGTAAGAATCTCACTTGCAATCATAAAGGTTTCTGCTAAAATGCTTAGCGATTTTATCACTGGGTGACAGAGAGTGTTCACATGTGAAGCGTCGCGCCATTTTACTGTATATTGGCAGATATGGATATCAAATACTAGGTGAAATGGGGAATGTTGTAATACATCAAGTGGCCACTTAACCCAGCCAATGACAGGTCATAAGCCCTGTAAACGCCTAGATATCCATATTCCCTTCCAAATGTCTCGTCTCTGTTGAGATGTAAAATTGTAATTATTAGCCCGTAATGGGTGAAATCCAGTTTTTGTCTACAAGTATTTGGACACACTCAAAATGTTGTTTGTAATTTTCTAAATATTATTTTTAATATTTTATTGGTATCCTCGAAATTGAATTGGGAATGGGCGGAGTATGATCGTCACAGGGTATTCTTAGGACGAACAGGGGATAGTTGTCGACTATCGCTGACTACAAATATATGGCCAGATAGTTGGCTTTCCCGACTATTCGGTACATCTCTAGTATACATAAATTAAGTGGAAGTTATGAAGGCATTAATTTGCATACAATACTCGTCATTATTATTCCGTTATTTTCAATTGAAGATGTATTTCAATTTAATTTTGAAATACCGTTGTATTGTGACCATCTTGTGGTGTAGTGGTCAGCACGCTGGGCTACCATGCATTAGGTCGTGGGCTCGACTCCCGACGGGTCGATATGAAATATTTATTTCGATGCGGTTTTTCCTTCAAACAAGAATTTCAGAGAAGTGACATTCCACACTTGAAAAATACTACCTGAGGTGTCTAGTCACCCACTACGTCATCAATAGGCATCTACGTCATCACCAGACATCTACGTCGTGTATTGGCCTATGTACCGGAGTCTTAAGACGGTGGAGTTTGATAATAAGTGGTGTTATGAAATTAACCATAGGAACAATGATGATTATTTTACATAGATAGACAATGTCCTAGTCCTAGGAAGATTAAAACAATTTTGTCTCAATGTCAACTTGTTAGAGGAAAACAGAATGATGAAAATGTATTAGATAGTGGAAGATAGATATAGTTGTCTTTGTTTCACTGCAAAATACAAATGGAACATGAAATTTTGACAGTTCTCTTCGAAATGTTTATTTGATACATGTCTCTGCCTAGGAAGCGTAACTAACTAACTAACTAACCATCACGCCATACCACTCTGTCCTGACATACTTCCTTTGCTTCCTCTACATTCGTACATCTTCTCATGCACATACGCCGATTACTCCGACTTTTCACATGTCTACTTTCAAGTACTTGTCGTACTTGGTCATGCCATGTCTTTCTCCAGGCATCCTACATCCAGGCACACTTGCATTTAAACTTCTTTTAGCCGTTCTTTCATCACTCATTCGCTCCACATGAACCATCGTAAAAGCCCTTTAATTTTGTGGATAATGCTTATCTCAGCCTTGCACTCTGCTCTAATTTCGACATTTGTACACCTATCATACATAGTCTAACCACACATAGATCGCATTTCAACAGCATTCAGTCTACTTTCATCCTTCTTTTTCCAACACCACGCTTCACTACCATACATTCTTTCCTCACTCATTCCAAACCATCGTAAAAGCCCCTTCTTAATTTGGTTGATAAAGGAAGCGTAACTAACTAACTAACTAACCATCACGCCATTTCCCCGAAGGGGTAGGCAGAGAGGATAGAACGCCACACCACCCTGTCTTGGCACACTTCTCTTGCTTCCTCCACATTCATACATCTCCTCATGCACGCACATAGATTATTCCGACTTCTTACATGTCTTTCTCGGCCTTCCTCGATTTCTACATCCAAGTACAGTCGCAACATATATTTTTTTAGCCGTTCTTTCATCATCCATTTGCACTACATGACCGAACCATCGTAAAAGACCTTTCTTAATTTTGTCGATAATGCTTATCTCAGCCTTGCACTCTGCTCTAATTTCGACTAATTTCGACGAAGCGTATATTTTTAGAAGATTGGTATGGAAGCGCCCTTCTAGTGAGTTCTTGTACGAAGGTAGGCCATGCCGCTCACAGTATGGGGGAGACGAGGAGGGGCGAGGAGTACAGCAGGCCGTCCCGCCAGTTGCCGGGCCGGCAGTACAGGTAGAACAGGGCGGCCGCCAGCACGTACAGCCCCACGCTGACCACCATCAGGTTCCCGACGACTCGGCGCCTCCGTTCCTCCGTGTCGCGGCCGTGCGCCTCGGCTGACTTGAGTTCCTTGTCCAACTTTTCTAGCGTTTCGCCCGTCGTCTTCTTGCGCTGAAAAAAAATAATATTTATATTCATTTTTTTTAATTATTATTATATTTATTTAGTATATATAATTTTTTACACAGACTAATATATTTTACAATACACTTAATTTATTTTTTTCCTTACTATTCTTATGCTATCATTATATAATATCTACACTAATATTTCTCACATATATATTTTTTACTCTTAGCCCTAAATAACTTTAAATTTTGTTCATTTTTCAATTCATCTGGCATCTCTTCATTGTATATTATTATTATTATAGGCAGGTTGGCAGATTTCCCTGGTGCGCCTATATCTTGTGTACTGCTTCTTGTCTGCCTTCTGCATCTACTGACCGTAGTGGAGTGGACAACTAGGCCTGCCAACTTGTTCCACCCTACTGGGAGGAAGTTTCCCTATATCTTGTGTACTGCTTCTTGTCTGCCTTCTGCATCTACTGACCGTAGTGGAGTGGACAACTAGGCCTGCCAACTTGTTCCACCCTACTGGGAAGGAAGTTTCCCTATATCTTGTGTACTGCTTCTTGTCTGCCTTCTGCATCTACTGACCGTAGTGGAGTGGACAACTAGGCCTGCCAACTTGTTCCACCCTACTGGGAAGGAAGTTTCCCTATATCTTGTGTACTGCTTCTTGTCTGCCTTCTGCATCTACTGACCGTAGTGGAGTGGACAACTAGGCCTGCCAACTTGTTCCACCCTACTGGGAAGGAAGTTTCCCTATATCTTGTGTACTGCTTCTTGTCTGCCTTCTGCATCTACTGACCGTAGTGGAGTGGACAACTAGGCCTGCCAACTTGTTCCACCCTACTGGGAAGGAAGTTTCCCTATATCTTGTGTACTGGCTTCTTGTCTGCCTTCTGCATCTACTGACCGTAGTGGAGTGGACAACTAGGCCTGCCAACTTGTTCCACCCTACTGGGAAGGAAGTTTCCCTATATCTTGTGTACTGCTTCTTGTCTGCCTTCTGCATCTACTGACCGTAGTGGAGTGGACAACTAGGCCTGCCAACTTGTTCCACCCTACTGGGAAGGAAGTTTCCCTATATCTTGTGTACTGGCTTCTTGTCTGCCTTCTGCATCTACTGACCGTAGTGGAGTGGACAACTAGGCCTGCCAACTTGTTCCACCCTACTGGGAAGGAAGTTTCCCTATATCTTGTGTACTGCTTCTTGTCTGCCTTCTGCATCTACTGACCGTAGTGGAGTGGACAACTAGGCCTGCCAACTTGTTCCACCCCTACTGGGAAGGAAGTTTCCCTATATCTTGTGTACTGCTTCTTGTCTGCCTTCTGCATCTACTGACCGTAGTGGAGTGGACAACTAGGCTTAAATTTGAAAAAAAATATTTGACCCATAGATTTTTTTGGATAAATTTTTGCAAATTGTCATCAAATAACATGTAATTATTCGAATTGTGCTATCCATTAATAACACAAAGTAAAAAACAGCATTTCAATATGAATTTGTACAATTTTACTTAATCTGCGGTACTAATGAAAGCTTTTCTGAGGAGAAAAAATATTTTTTTTCCAGTTCAGATTCAAAAGTCATACTACACAATGGACTCCAAATATGATGTAGATTCACCAATTTTCGGGTTGTACCTAGAGTTCTGTTACTCCATGTATACTTAAATTTATATTAAACATAATTTTTTATGTTACGACGAGATTAACGAGAAGAATAAGAATGTCCGCCTCGCGGCGTAGTGGTTATCACGTTGGACTACCATGCACGAGGTTGCGGGTTCGATTACCTTCGATATAAAATACAAATTTACTTAAATAAGTTTTTATTTGCATAAAATATTTCATATTAATCCCTGGACTGGAGCATAAGACCGATCATCTTACCGTCGTGTAGTAATCAAGATAATCTGTACTTGGTGTATTGATGAATGTACTACAATATTTATTCCATTCTACTAGAGCACCGTTCCAATATCAAGTATATCAACTTACAATTTGACATCTCAACAGAGACGAGAAATTTGGAAGGGAATATGGATATCTAGGCGTTTACAGGGCTTATGACCTGTCATTGGCTGGGTTAAGTGGCCACTTGATGTATTACAACATTCCCCATTTCACCTAGTATTTGATATCCACATCTGCCAAAATACAGTAAAATGGCACGACGCTTCACATGTGAACACTCTCTGTCATCCATTGAGAAAATTGCTAAGCATTTTAGCAGAAACCTTTATGATTGCAAGTGAGATTCTTACCGAATTATTTCACCTACTAGGAAACGCCTGAAGATGAATCTTCAATTTGTTATGCTTATAACTTTTACCAGCTAATTTTTATAAACAACATTTTGAGTGTGTCCAAATACTTGTAGACAAAAACTGGATTTCACCCATTACGGGCTAATAATTACAATTTGACATCTCAACAGAGACGAGAAATTTGGAAGGGAATATGGATATCTAGGCGTTTACAGGGCTTATGACCTGTCATTGGCTGGGTTAAGTGGCCACTTGATGTATTACAACATTCCCCATTTCACCTAGTATTTGATATCCACATCTGCCAAAATACAGTAAAATGGCACGACGCTTCACATGTGAACACTCTCTGTCATCCATTGAGAAAATTGCTAAGCATTTTAGCAGAAACCTTTATGATTGCAAGTGAGATTCTTACCGAATTATTTCACCTACTAGGAAACGCCTGAAGATGAATCTTCAATTTGTTATGCTTATAACTTTTACCAGCTAATTTTTATAAACAACAACATTTGAGTGTGTCCAAATACTTGTAGACAAAAACTGGATTTCACCCATTACGGGCTAATAATTACAATTTGACATCTCAACAGAGACGAGAAATTTGGAAGGGAATATGGATATCTAGGCGTTTACAGGGCTTATGACCTGTCATTGGCTGGGTTAAGTGGCCACTTGATGTATTACAACATTCCCCATTTCACCTAGTATTTGATATCCATTGCGGCATATATCGTGCCATTTTACTGTATTTTGGCAGATGTGGATATCAAATACTAGGTGAAATGGGGAATGTTGTAATACATCAAGTGGCCACTTAACCCAGCCAATGACAGGTCATAAGCCCTGTAAACGCCTAGATATCCATATTCCCTTCCAAATTTCTCGTCTCTGTTGAGATGTCAAATTGTAATTATTAGCCCGTAATGGGTGAAATCCAGTTTTTGTCTACAAGTATTTGGACACACTCAAAATGTTGTTTATAAAAATTAGCTGGTAAAAGTTATAAGCATAACAAATTGAAGATTCATCTTCAGGCGTTTCCTAGTAGGTGAAATAATTCGGTAAGAATCTCACTTGCAATCATAAAGGTTTCTGCTAAAATGCTTAGCAATTTTCTCAATGGATGACAGAGAGTGTTCACATGTGAAGCGTCGTGCCATTTTACTGTATTTTGGCAGATGTGGATATCAAATACTAGGTGAAATGGGGAATGTTGTAATACATCAAGTGGCCACTTAACCCAGCCAATGACAGGTCATAAGCCCTGTAAACGCCTAGATATCCATATTCCCTTCCAAATTTCTCGTCTCTGTTGAGATGTCAAATTGTAATTATTAGCCCGTAATGGGTGAAATCCAGTTTTTGTCTACAAGTATTTGGACACACTCAAAATGTTGTTTATAAAAATTAGCTGGTAAAAGTTATAAGCATAACAAATTGAAGATTCATCTTCAGGCGTTTCCTAGTAGGTGAAATAATTCGGTAAGAATCTCACTTGCAATCATAAAGGTTTCTGCTAAAATGCTTAGCAATTTTCTCAATGGATGACAGAGAGTGTTCACATGTGAAGCGTCGTGCCATTTTACTGTATTTTGGCAGATGTGGATATCAAATACTAGGTGAAATGGGGAATGTTGTAATACATCAAGTGGCCACTTAACCCAGCCAATGACAGGTCATAAGCCCTGTAAACGCCTAGATATCCATATTCCCTTCCAAATTTCTCGTCTCTGTTGAGATGTCAAATTGTAATTATTAGCCCGTAATGGGTGAAATCCAGTTTTTGTCTACAAGTATTTGGACACACTCAAAATGTTGTTTATATCAACTTAATTCAGATTATATTCAGTTTTGATTCCCAGCACTAAATTATAATTAATTCTTGGTATGAAATTGTTAGTTAAAAGTGAACTGATTCATTAAATTAATATGCACAATCATCGCACACATGCAATTAGCTATACAGGTGTATGTAACGATTCTTCGATGTACATGTAGGGAAACCAGTGAATCTACATCAAGATCGCGTACGTCGGATTTTAACGCGAATAAAATTTTTGGATTTGACCCTTAGTTTTCGAGAAAATTTCGACGTATGACGTTGTTTTTTTATTCGACGTTTTTTTTGCTAAATTGTTATCAAATAATCATGTTTCTCGTCAATATTATACTATACCATAAGAAAACTAAAAATTTAATAGTGCCTTTTAATTAGTATTTGATCAATTTTACTTAATCAGGCCCATACTTTTTTTTCTATTAGCGCTTGCGCAGGCATGCTGCATGATTTTCGCGGCTTAGATTCCCGTAAAACGTCATATAAACACAATGTCTCTCAAACTGACGATGTAGATTCACATTTATATTTCATTGTTTCGACACATCTTGGGTTTTGTTAACCTGTATTAACAATTTCCTGTGTTGTAAAACGATAAAGTTTTTTTAGTCCTAACGACTAAAAAAGAGGGGTAATATTACTAGTAAGCTTTAAAAAATCAGTAGAGTTGTGCTGGACTGAATACTGGAAGACTCGATAATTAGTGTTAGAGGGAAACAGAATGGTTTAAAATGTATTAGATAGTGGAAGATAGATATTGTTGTCTTTGTTTCATTGCAAAATACAAATGAAAGATAAAATTTTGACAGTTCCCTTTGAAATAGCACGTCTTGTTTACTTAGCATATCTCTAAACTACCTAAAAATATTCACTCTTGTATTTTTATGCACTACGAAGAAAATTTCAATTAAAATAATATACAATAAAAATGACACACCAAAAACCCGTCCGTGTGTGGTCACTTATTCAGTTGTTGCTTGCGCATGCGCGTTCGAACAAATATTTAAGCGCGAAGTACAAAATGCTATCAAAATTTGTTCAAATATAATTCGCTATCTATTTTGTATGAGCGGTCCAGCAAATTAGTCAATAATGATAGTTGCTTAAACATTAAAAAGGCGAAGATTTCGTTGCGTTCCTTGAAATTTGTGACACATTGCCAGTAAATATTATACAATTTTTATATTATATTTATACTGGGCGGAGTCGCGGAGTGTTACAAAATTTGGAATACATTACTGTACCAGTGCTTTACAATGTACTTTTTCTATCTACATGTTAGATACGCGTGTATAATATTTTTTTTTTTTTTTTTTTTAAAAAAAGAAACATTTGAGTTCTTATGATATATTCAAATATTTCAGTTTTGGGACTGCTTTCAAATAGTCGGAAATAACTGTGTCAGAAAGTGAATATAATAATATTATGGCAATTAGTAAATTATTATTTTACCGATTTCCCTGCGTCTATACTATGTACACATATCAGTCAAATACAATCCTTTTTCGATGATACATATAGATCTAAATATTTATTATTAGTCGATACAAGGTCGATAAAAGCTTGTATATTGACCGATTTTAATCATAGACAAAAGTCTTAATCGTGGTTTCGTCTAGAAAATAGTTTGAAGTACTTATAATATTAAATTATCATAATTTTATCGAAGTTTTGTGGCTGTCATTACAAAATCCGGAATATCATTTTGAAAACACCGAAAATTGTGACGCTGGCCTCTGGTGCAGCCTTAAGTTGGTACCTACACATTTTTTTCTTGTCAAAACGTTAAAAAAAAACATACGTGGTCATGTTATTAGATTAGCGTTGGAAGCTGTTTAAAGTTTGAAGGACAAATTTATAAATATACTCAATCGATGACTTAATCATTTACCTATTCATAGAATTAGTCACAGACTATATAAAATATGTACTTATAAAACAAAATAAAAAGCATGTAGACTTTGTACTTTAAACTCAAACATATATATATCATTGACAATATAATGATAATGTCTCACTATTATAAATATTGGAATCTCGCGGGCCGTCGATGACAATTATCTTTCTATTTTCTCTAATTTTCAAATTTTTTCGCAACTCTTTTGTAAAAATGTAAAACATCAATGTACAACAAAAAATGTTCATTTGGTTTTCCAGAATGAATAATAATGGTTGCTATATGAGAAGCCACTGAATAGTTTAATAGGACACGTATCAAAACTACTATAATGTTAACATAATATTTATAATTCTATGAATTTTAGAGAATTAGTTTTATAATATGTCAATGGTTATCGACGCGGTGACTAAAAATGTGTTAAGGAGCAATCATATAATAATATTGCTCATTAAAATATTAATAACGGCATTAAATAATACTATTTATTAAACATTGATAAGTATTATCTTATTTTCGAAAGTATCCCTATGTTGTCAAAAACATCATTTGTTCATATTTGCCGCCATTTCAAGATTCTGACGTTTCTCTATATGTCGGTAAAAACGCTCGCACTGTTGACAGCTGAAGATAAAGTTGGACTTTAGTGCTGAGCATAACTATTTCATTATCCGTTGAGAAGTTTCAGCAGTTTGATCGAATAACCGCTTGCAAACTTTACCTCGTAGGTATTTTTTATTAACATTACTTGACAGATTTCCGTGGTTCTTGCTTGATACCCTTCCACTTGTAAGTGTATTTATTTTAGGGCAGCTCTGCACTGCGATCACCAACGTACCCATATCGCAGTTTATTATAGTGACGCGTATATTTATGACGGTAATCGATAGAATCTCTTTGAAAATTTATCGTCATACGCGTCACAGCTGCGATAATCTACATGTAGCTATACGCAGTGCTGGGTTGGCTTCTTTTTCTTCTTACACCACGTTCACCTCTACGTGGAGCATGTGGACATCTCCAGATTATGATACCGCCCTTGAGGTATATTTATACGAAAACGACACTGTATAAATTATCCTTCATAGTAATAATACCTTGGACTGACGCCGAAGCGCAGTTTGTGGATTCCATATGCTCCACATAAGGAGCGGATATGGTATGGTATGATGACGCTGAAGCGTAAGACTGGTCATCTTGCTTCATGTTATAAAATTATCAAGATAAATTACATTATTTTTTTTTCTATTTTGTATTATTATATTTATAGTACTATATAATTTTCACATAGACTAATATTATTACACTAACATTTAATTATTTTTTTTCCTAACTATTCTTGTCCTACTATTATAGATTTTTCAATTTAACTATATAATAATACCTACACTAATATTTTTTACATTTAACCCTAAATAACTCTACATTTTGTTCATTTCTTATCTCATCTGGAATCTCCTTATACATTTTAATGCCCTTATACATTAGACAATTCTGTGACATAGTTTTTCTTTTCTTTTCTAATCTTATACCGTTTTAACCTCTTGTTGCATATTTATGAAAAAAGTCATTGTTTTTTAATTTGTTTTGCAAATATCTTGGAATTATCCCTTTAACAATTGGGTGTATCCGTGCAGTGCCCTATGCACCATTAGGTGCGGATGAGGGAGATTAGTGTAGTAGGAGAAGCATGCTTTTTCAAATAGTCGGTTTTTTAAAATAAATAATCGATTATCAAAAATATTCCTCACGGACAACACTACCTACCAGACGTCAAAACGCGTAAAATAGGTTATGTCGGGCTGCCTCGTCTCAAAAGATCTCAGTAAAAATAATTCTCAGTCGCTTTTCGTCGGTCCACTTATTGAACTTCTTATCTTAAACTGTAGCGAGTGTTAGCTTGTCCAATTGGCGTCACCGCTGCGTAAATATTTGCGCTTTTGAATACATAATACATTCACAGTAACTTGTCAGGTGACGGCAATTTTCCTCGTTTTGTGAATAATATTTATACATAAACATATTAAAAATAATTGATAGTTAAACCCTGCCGGAAACCCCGCATTTTGTGAATAATATTACAATGAGAACCCTGCATTTTTACCTTCGTTTTACAAGTTAAACCCCGGCTTACCTAATATTAATAAGTTACAACCCAGCATTTTTCTGAAATAAGTTTTAAATTTAAACCTGTATTTTGTGTAAATGATCAGCTTTTAATAAAATATAATTTGTGATTGATTAGATATATTTAGTTGTGATTTTTGTATTAAATTTTTTATATTTCTACAGAGATGAAGTAGCTTTCTTACCAAACTCGGAATGTTGAAACTTGTTGTCGAGGTCGCGGGTTCGATTCCCGTAGGGGTCAACATGAAATATTTCTATTTACGTGTGATTTTCATATTAATATTTCATGTGTGATACCTTGGACTGGTTCTGAAGCGTAAGATTGACCACCTTGCCTTCACGTAATAAAATGATCAATGTACACTGCACTTGGTGTACCAATGCAGTGCCATATGCACCATTGGGTGCGGATAAGGAAAAGTAGTAGTAATAGTAAAAAATAATTTTGACACACTCAAATATGATGATTTTTGTAACTAAATTAAAGAATTAAAATTTAATTTATTAGTGATGTGATTTAAAAATTACCTACCTACATACTGAAGTGAATAAAATTGTCGATCGACCCGAATTTCGTTTATTAAAGTTAATTTAAAATTAGGTTTTAAGTAAAAACACAAGCATTTGGAAAAAAAAATGTTTTTAAGTATTTTTAAATTAAACTGAACATTTGGTGCATCATTTAAGTTGAAAAAATAAGATACATTAAATTTAATAATATTTATAATCTAAAAGTGAATCAAGCGATATTTTTAAGCTGTGAATGTAAAATTATAACGACTTATGAAGAAATTAAGTACCATCATTAGGCGGCTTTATAGTGGTAAGAATACAAATACTTGGTAGAATATATTTAGGTGTTTACAGGGTTCTGCCGCATAAACACCATCCATACAATTTTTCCAAAAATATAATATGTTTCCTAGGGTTTATTTAACTAAATAACTAACTAACCATCACGCCGTTTCCCCGAATGGGTAGGCAGAGAGGATAGAACGCCACACCACTCTGTCCTGGCATACTTCTCTTGCTTCCTCCACATTCATACATCTTCTCATGCACGCACGTCGATTATTCCGACTTCTTACATGCCCACTTTCAAGCACTTGATCATGCCATGTCTTTCTTGGCCTTCCTCGACTTCTACATCCAGGCATAGTCGCATCATATATTTTTTTGGCCGTTCTTTCATCATCCATTCGCTCTTCATGACCGAACCATCGTAAAAGACCTTTCTTAAGGGAGTAACGTTCTCCCATCGACTGGTGAAAAGACACTAAATTAGAATACAGATGTTATACAGAAAAATACAGAAAAATTAAATTGCAATACTTAAGAATCTAAACACAGGGGTAACATAAATATTGATACATAGAAAGTGATAGAAAAAATCGAAAAAACACATCTTGGGACAGTGGTGATGGTAGAATACTAAGAAGTTGTACAAAAAAATTGATAATTAATTGCTTGCTAAGTGGTGGCAGTTGATGTACTGGGGTCTTGAGGGGAGGTATGGGTAGGGGGGTCTTGAGAGGGGTAGGGGTCTAGGGAAGTAATTTGAGAATTGCGTTTTAAAGGGAACATAGTTAGAAGTGGAGATGATATATGAAATGTTTGATTATTAATTAAATTATTATTAGAATTCAGATTTTTGTGTATTTCCATGACTTCAAGGTAATTCATAATTGCTCCTTTATGGTTTACTTGGTGTAGAAGTTTAAGTTTGTGATTACTGAAAGAGCAGTTATTTTCCATAATATGATTGGCAAATTCTGAGAAATTAGAGTTAGTAAGACAGCGACGGTGTTCGTTAATTCTTATTTTTAGATTGCGGGCTGTTTGTCCAATATAGGTTTGATTGCATTCGCATTCAATTGAATAAATCCCACTCTTGTTCATTATGCCGACTTTGGATTTAGAATTGAATAAAAATTTACCTATATTATTGGTTGTATAGAAAGCTGGTTTTACATCAGAAGGGAGTTGGTTGGCAATTTTTGCGGAAAGAGGACCAGTGTATAGGATTCTACGCCATGCGGGTGGGGTCGAAGGTAGGATGTCGTTTGTGGAGTACAAAAAGGATCTATTTAATTTACTACGTTGTTTTCGTTTAAGCATATTGTCTATCATGGAAGTTTCATATTGATTATTTTGCGCGATCAATTTAATATTATTTAATTCTGTTAAGAAATCCAAGGGATTCAAGGGGATGTTTAATAGTCGGTTTAGCATAGAGTGGAAACTCGCTAATTTGTGAGCTAGTGGGTGTGAAGAAGAAGCAGGAATTACGGTGTCAGTGTGGGTGGGTGGGTTTTCTATAGATATTAAATGTAATTTTATTGTTAATGATTTTTAGTGTTAAGTCAAGGAAATTTAGAGTATTATTATCATTTGATTCTAGTGTAAATTTAATTTTATGGTTAAGAGTATTTATATGTGTTTTTAGAAAGGAGTCAAGTTGTCGTTGGGAACCCCAAGTATATGCAACATATTTCATCAACATACCTGAACCAGTGCAAAACATTTTTAATTAATGGGTGATCCGAAGAAAGCAAATCAGTTTCAAGTTTGTCTAGAAACATATCCGCTAAGATAGGTGAAAGTGGAGACCCCATGGGTAGGCCGTCTTTACTTGCATAAAATCCACCGTTGTATTCAAAATAGTTTTGTTCTAAGCATACATACGTTGAAAATTGATGTTAATTCTTTTTTTTAATTCATCGCTTAATAATGAATTATCTAATAAATCATTAAAAATAGTCTTGCTGTCTTTATTCGGTACATTAGTAAATAGATTAACCACGTCAAATGACACTAACTTAGCATTGTTCGGGATGGTAATATTGTTCATTTTTATCAGTTAGTTCTACACTATTTTTTATTGTAAACGACGGTTTAAAGAGTTTGTAAGCTATTATCAAGTCATTTTAGTCTTTTGCACAATTTGTAACTTGGGGCACACACGTAAGACACTACAGGGCGAATAGGGATATTCACTTTATGTAATTTAGGTAGGCCATATAGTTTTTGGAGCTTGAGGATTCATCCCTACCCCTCTCAAGACCCCCCTACCCAATACCTCCCCCTCAAGACCCCAGTACATCAACTGCCACCACTTAGCAAGCAATTAATTATCAATTTTTTTGTACAACTTCTTAGTATTCTACCATCACCACTGTCCCAAGATGTGTTTTTTTTTCGATTTTTTCTATCACTTCTATGTATCAATATTTATGTTTTACCCCTGTGTTTAGATTCTTAAGTATTGCAATTTAATTTTTCTGTATTTTTCTGTATAACATCTGTATTCTAATTTAGTGTCTTTTCACCAGTCGATGGGAGAACGTTACTCCCGAAACCAGGTAGTGTAGGTAAATTCTATTTTTATAGAATAAACCAATAGTAACACATAACAGTGTTTTATTTAATCATAATTCATTATGAAGTGTTACAAAGTGAATGCCGAATCAATCAACAAAATGAAGTTGGAATACTTATCTAAAATAAATCGCCCGCTGTTCTTAAACTTTTATTTCTGTCTTTTCTATAAATAGATTAGTATCATAAAGTGTTCCACATTCAAAAGTCTTTTTTTATCGCTAAATCTTTGCCTAAATCGATAAATCTGCGCAAATCGGTTTGCACAGATTAATCGCTACGATATATCGTTACGTGTGTAGCGGGCTTTTATACGCACGATCGATAAATCTGCGCAAATCGGTTTGCACAGATTAATCGCTACGATATATCGTTACGTGTGTAGCGGGCTTTATACGCACGATCGATAAATCTGCGCAAATCGGTTTGCACAGATTAATCGCTACGACATATCGTTACGTGTGTAGCGGGCTTTATACGCACGATTGATAAATCTGCGCAAATCGGTCTGCACAGATTAATCGCTACGATATATCGTTACGTGTGTAGCGGGCTTTATACGCACGATCGATAAATCTGCGCAAATCGGTCTGCACAGATTAATCGCTACGATAATATATCGTTACGTGTGTAGCGGGCTTTATACGCACGATCGATAAATCTGCGCAAATCGGTCTGCACAGATTAATCGCTACGATATATCGTTACGTGTGTAGCGGGCTTAAAGAGTAAAAACATCATTGCTCTAGTGCAAAATTCCAGGGAGAATATCGAGGACTACGGTTGTATGGATGAACGGCCGCGGGTCACTTGACAGTCCGTGCCGTTATATCTTGCATTATAAAAAGAATTTCAGAGAAGTGACATTCCATACTTTAAAAAATTTGTAAGAAGTATTAAAAAAAAAAAAAAATTCAAGCTTAAAAGAGAGACGCGTGCTGAGAACTTGGTTGCTAGAGCGCGAATTATTATATTGAGTTTTACGAAATGTATTTTTATTTATATGTAATTTAATTTTTTTGTGCGCTAATGGTATGTATTGTGTAGTTTTATTTTAAGTTGAATTTTGTAAAATGCACCTACTGACGAGTTGCAGTAGGCAACTCAGTAGGACATGTATTGTTTTCTTTTATGATATATATTGAAATTAAAATTTAAAAAAAAAAAATATATACTACTATGTCTGGGGTGTCTAGTCACCCACTACGTCACTCACTACGTCATCACTAGACATCTACGTCACACGTTTTATGTATAGTAAGTGCTATTCTATTAAAACGGTAGAATTTGATAAGAATTAACCCTTGGAAGCGTATATTTTTAGAGAATTTGTATGGGAAACGCCCCTTCTTTACCCTGTTCATATTAAGAATACCCTGTGACGCGCATATTCCACCCTTAATATATACTAAAAAAAACCAAATATTTGAAATAATAATTATAAAACTTAATTCAACAATCTTATGTATTTGATAATGGTTTCCTCCTATAGTTAGATCCTAACTCCTAACGGGCGGCTTGAAAATAAAAGTCCGTCATCGCTGGCTCAGGGGGTCGGATAAATTTTATGACCCTAAGTATTAATGGGGTTCTTCCCGATAGCATGAATATTCTTAAAAACGTTATAAATATTTAAAGGATATTTTTACAATTCCAACGATATAAAACACAATGATCAAAAATGTTATTTTCATTTATAAATTTATGTTTTAAAAACACGAAAATATTAATGATTTTTAACGCCCGTTATTGGTTAATGACGTCATACCCGTCCACCGTGAAAGGCGTGAAATTCATTCCGTAGTAAGCGCCTATATTGCTGTGACGTCACACCCCATGCGCGCCAAATGGAGGATTTTGCGAGCGATTTGAAAAAGCACTATTACAAAACCGCGCTAAAAAATTCATATGACATCGTAAATTTTTAGAAAAATTCCCTTGATATTGTAATTTTTCAATAATTTTTTTGAAATAAAATATAAAAAATCGGAAAGAACCCAATTATAATGTAATTCAACAATCTTATGTATTTGATAATGGTTTCCTCGTATAGTTAGCACCGCTGGCTCAGGGATCGGATTAATTTTATGACCCTAAGTACCTAATTGATGTTTTGCCGACAACATTGAAAATGTACATACAAATATAAATATGTGCATGAAATTCATGTAAAAAACCTAAGCTTTGCTAAATTAGTGAGTTTTGACTCGGCACGTATAATTTACAACTCCATTTTAATATAGGGTCTGAATAAGTTAAGATATTTAGGCACACTAAAAGACGGTCAGATAGATAGTGTAGACAGCTCCGCTAGCCGGTAGGGCTGCCGGGGGGGGGGAGGGACCGTAGCGGGGGGAGGGGAATGCGCAGTAGCGAACCAAATTTCGTCTTCTCACAGGGTATTCTTATGATGGATCAACAATAATAAATTCTCGTTCGAAGCTTTAAACTCAACAAATTAAAACCATTAATATATATTAAAAACACATTATGTTTCAGATGGAGGTTCTCTGAGCAGAAACTGTGTTACAGACAACACCCAGGATTTAAAATTCGAGAAATGTCTGCTGGTATCCAAAGTGACAAGATATGAATTCGAACAGTAAGTTTCTCATAAATATGGTTTATTTAGGTATTTCAAGTGTGTTCAGAAAATTCACTTACTAACCATCATGCCGTTTCCCCGAAATACCATACCACTCATGTTGCTCGATCACAGATCACTATCGACTCGGTAATAAGCGACGATTTCTTACCCATGGATGTTTAACGTTTTCGCGATCACAATGGAACACGCGTTAAAAGTTATCGATCGGGATTATTAAACGAGCGCTTCTAGTCGCGAGCCATTTCCCGAGATATATCTTATTCGCACATATCTTCATTCAATCTTTCTCGAGTGCCGTATTGCATTTAGCCGGTTTTCGGCAAGCCAAATATTGAGAAAAGCAGTCGACATAAATAAAAAATCCGACAAGCGCGTTAATTTGACGTTTGACGCACGGCCGCGATATCGCGTGCATCGGCTCAGATCGGCAATGCTCGGCTCGGCGAACGTGGTATGGAACGGATGTTCTTTGTGATCGGTCAAATCGTTAGCGTTAGCACGTGGTTAGCACGTTTTTAACTATGTCGATAGTTATCTGTGATTGAGCTCCTGGCACACTTCCCTCGCTTCCTCCACATTCATACATCTTCTCATCCACACACACGCCGACTATCCGACATGTCATGCAATTTTACTTATATAATAATATAACAAGTGTTATTTAAACTCGGTAGAAGACTTGTTTGGCGTGATCTGGATTTAAGTTGATTATGTTGCATTTTGTTTTAACCGAGTAAACATCCAATCTCCAGACAGCTTTCATACTGTTGAATGCGGCGCCCGCTACTCCAAGCCACTTTCCGCTCCGAACTGTAAGTCACTTAGGCGCATTGATTTATAATACACTTAGATCTGCCTTGCAGAGTAAATTATTTAGAAAAAGTAATGACAACGAAGATTCCGCACCTCAAAACACTTACACGGGTCGACCTATCAGAGCCCTTCGAATGCCGGCAAGCATCCGCCCACACACCGCAAAAGGTATGGGCTAAATATAGGGTTACAGTAACAGTATACAATACTAACCCGTTCCTTACGAGGAGCGTTTATGAATTTTACATGCATCTAAAATGACCTTTTTTTTTTTGAGAAGAAAACTTTCTTTGAATAATAATTATTTTAGGCTATGTAAAAAAATATAAATAAACACTTACATGTGGAAAGTTACATCATCTTTCTTGTTAATTTAATCCACACGGTTTCACTACACAGGAAGGCATTTCAGAATGTTTTCTGAACGTCCGACTCGGCCGGCGGTTAAAGAAATACTGAATACGCATCTGGCGGAGTTGGAGGTTTGGGCGGAGTTGAAGTGTCATTCATTTTTTGGGTTCAGTTTAAATCTAAGTGTATTAATAAATCAATTCTTAGGCTGTATTGTTTCTTCGTCGATGATATATTTAAACTATAATCTTCTGACACACATAACATGTTATTATTAAGATTACGCTATCTTCCTTCGAGTGGGGTACATAGAATTTTCTAGAACAATCTGTCTAACTAACAATATCGCATAAATGGTCCAAACAGCGAAAATTTACAGTTATGTAATTTTGCCGTATTTTGTGGTCGAAGTGACCGAATACGCCAGATAATATTTTCTGTTGTAATATTGTTTATTATTGAAGGGCACAAGATAAGTTTGGAATGTTTTTTCTAGTTTGAACGGGTATCTCTTCAACAAAACTAGTTATGTATTATACAATGTTCCTTAAAATATACAAGACATATATAAGACCACTATTGGAATATGGATATCAAGTATGGAGTCCTTACTTCACTAAAGACATCGAACTACTGGAAAAAGTCCAAAGATATGTTTCGAAAATCCCCAAATTATTGAAAAATATGCCACGAGACGGGAGATTAAAAGCTCTAGGAATTACATCATCAGAGGGGATTTAATTGAAACTTACAAGATACTAAATGATTACTACGACTGCCCCCTGCACGAGATGTATCAGCTGAATCCCAACACAACCTACGGGGCCACAACTGGAAGCTCTATCCCTCCCCAGTTCCACCTCAACCCCAAGGGAAACTTCCTTCCCAGTAGGGTGGAACAAGTTGGCAGGCCTAGTTGTCCACTCCACTACGGTCAGTAGATGCAGAAGGCAGAAAAGAAGCAGTACACACAAGATATAGGGAAACTTCCTTCCCAGTAGGGTGGAACAAGTTGGCAGGCCTAGTTGTCCACTCCACTACGGTCAGTAGATGCAGAAGGCAGACAAGAAGCAGTACACAAGATATAGGGAAACTTCCTTCCCAGTAGGGTGGAACAAGTTGGCAGGCCTAGTTGTCCACTCCACTACGGTCAGTAGATGCAGAAGGCAGACAAGAAGCAGTACACAAGATATAGGGAAACTTCCTTCCCAGTAGGGTGGAACAAGTTGGCAGGCCTAGTTGTCCACTCCACTACGGTCAGTAGATGCAGAAGGCAGACAAGAAGCAGTACACAAGATATAGGGAAACTTCCTTCCCAGTAGGTGGAACAAGTTGGCAGGCCTAGTTGTCCACTCCACTACGGTCACGGTCAGTAGATGCAGAAGGCAGACAAGAAGCAGTACACAAGATACAAGATATAGGGAAACTTCCTTCCCAGTAGGGTGGAACAAGTTGGCAGGCCTAGTTGTCCACTCCACTACGGTCAGTAGATGCAGAAGGCAGACAAGAAGCAGTACACAAGATATAGGGAAACTTCCTTCCCAGTAGGGTGGAACAAGTTGGCAGGCCTAGTTGTCCACTCCACTACGGTCAGTAGATGCAGAAGGCAGACAAGAAGCAGTACACAAGATATAGGGAAACTTCCTTCCCAGTAGGGTGGAACAAGTTGGCAGGCCTAGTTGTCCACTCCACTACGGTCAGTAGATGCAGAAGGCAGACAAGAAGCAGTACACAAGATATAGGGAAACTTCCTTCCCAGTAGGGTGGAACAAGTTGGCAGGCCTAGTTGTCCACTCCACTACGGTCAGTAGATGCAGAAGGCAGACAAGAAGCAGTACACAAGATATAGGGAAACTTCCCCAGTAGGGTGGAACAAGTTGGCAGGCCTAGTTGTCCACTCCACTACGGTCAGTAGATGCAGAAGGCAGACAAGAAGCAGTACACAAGATATAGGGAAACTTCCTTCCCAGTAGGGTGGAACAAGTTGGCAGGCCTAGTTGTCCACTCCACTACGGTCAGTAGATGCAGAAGGCAGACAAGAAGCAGTACACAAGATATAGGGAAACTTCCTTCCCAGTAGGGTGGAACAAGTTGGCAGGCCTAGTTGTCCACTCCACTACGGTCAGTAGATGCAGAAGGCAGACAAGAAGCAGTACACAAGATATAGGGAAACTTCCTTCCCAGTAGGGTGGAACAAGTTGGCAGGCCTAGTTGTCCACTCCACTACGGTCAGTAGATGCAGAAGGCAGACAAGAAGCAGTACACAAGATATAGGGAAACTTCCTTCCCAGTAGGGTGGAACAAGTTGGCAGGCCTAGTTGTCCACTCCACTACGGTCAGTAGATGCAGAAGGCAGACAAGCAGTACACAAGATATAGGCTGCCACACTAGCAACCTGCCAACCTGCCTATAACAATAATTATAATATATAAGAAATTCTGGTGGTAGCTAGAATTGAATGAGCTCACTGTCAATTTTTCCTTCATCTTAAGGTTAGACCTAAGGGTCTGTATAAGTCTCATTCGACGCTGTCTCTTGGGATGTGGACTCCCAACTGTCCCTCCATCTTGCTGCAGGTCATCCAGGAAGAGGAATTTAAGAACAAATACATTAAGAAAAGTAAACATTTATTATTTTTATTTTTTTTATTTAGTAAATTGCAGTTTTTAAGACGTCATATTGTTATTTTCAATGCATTCCTCACTGGGGGACCCCGTGCTGAGGAAAGCATTTTACAAGGTAATGTTTTTTTTTTTTTTTTTTTTCTTGGTCGACATTATTTACAAAAAATATAACAAGTTAAACAATATTAATTTACACACACTTGATCAATGTCACTCACTAATACTTTCACCAAAATGGTAGGTAGATGAAATTCAAATATATTATGACAATTATTGTTGCAATATCTTGAGTCTTGAGCACACTTTAATACGATACTTTAATTCGATATTAAGTTAATTTTTATGTGGTGACCATGGTTTCAGGATCATTAAAACAATAGTAAATTCATCGAAGTTTTTCTGTATGCTTCTTATGTTTTGATTTAAAATCTTGAATGATTTTTCTTTATTTAGAAATTTATTTCAGGATTCTATGTACATTATTGGTTGAGTAAAATTTGCTTGTCTATGCATATATGGTTATAATATGTTTGGGATTATTTCTTGTGTGATAAGGTAAGTAGTTTTCAATGTGTTTAGGAGAGTAATCTTTTGAAATCCAGCACTCTGTGAGAATTACAACATCAATGTTCATATTTAGTTTTAAAAAAAAAGTAAATTCATCGAAGTTTTTCTGGATGCTCCTTATGTTTTGGTTTAAGATTTTGAATTGACTTTTCTTGGTTTAAAAATTTTCTACAGGATTCTATATCACTAGTTGTGTAAAATTTGCTTGTTTTAATATGGTCAATTTTTTCTAAGATTTCTAAAGCCATATTGTTTTTTTTTTGAATATTTAGGTTATATCGGAATTAGATATGAAGAAGATCTTCCTCGTGATTAATTTTAACTACTTTAGCACCATTTTCCTTTTTCATAAAAATTTGGCCGTTTTTTATCCATGTATACTGATAATGTGTTTGTTTGGCTTTGTTTTTTTGCTTTCCATAATAGTTCTTTGAAGTACGGTGTAATAACTTCCCCTATGAAGATATCTGATTTTTGGGATAGTCTTATTTCATTTAATTTCTTCTTGGTTGCTAAAATTTCATTTTTGATATTTTCATTTTTTGTTTGGATGTATATTTTTTTTGGGTGGTTTGGTCTCCTATCATACTTCCTTGTGACAGACAAAAGATCTTCAGGCCCCACTTTAGCGCCAAATTTATTTAGAAATTCAATAACTTTTTCTCGGTGTTTTCCAATTCTTCTTCTTCTTTCATTCCGTGATTTCGATGTGGTCTGATAATTGTTTTTGTTCCATCTCAGCAACTCGGACCTCCAAGCTTTTGATTATTGCTCCCTTTTTCTTAACTTCTTGTTGGAGGTCATTGACCGAGCTTTTGATTTCGTTTAAATTCTGGAGATTTTTAATTATTTCATCATATTTTTCACAAACAAATTCATTAGATATTTTGACTTC
This sequence comes from Micrasema minimum, assembly GCA_022494985.1. Classification (NCBI taxonomy): domain Eukaryota; kingdom Metazoa; phylum Arthropoda; class Insecta; order Trichoptera; family Brachycentridae; genus Micrasema; species Micrasema minimum. Next base: position 51,075 of record JAGVSP010005829.1, read on the forward strand.
ATTTATTTCTTTATCCAATTTGTCCATTATTTCTTTTTTCATTTTCTCCAGCTGTATATTTATATAAGCTGATAATTTGGTAAATAAATCTCCTTCTTCAGTCTTCTTCGATTTTGAACGGGTTTGTGCATCAACTGACATATAATATATTTTTTTATTTCTAAGACAGTGGTCACCCTAGTAATTTATCAACTGACATTCGACCAATAGCGCACATATATTCTTAACTAATTTCGACCAATAGATTGTCTTCAATCAAAATACTTTCAGAACTATGCAGCTTCGTTAGTTATAATGTTCGGATTTTAGAATTTTTAAGAAGTGTTTTTTTTAACTAGTTCCTTGTTATTTTATCGAAATTTTTATACCTGTAGTTGTAGTGTTCCAGGTTGTGTAGTTCACTTTAGAAGAAGTTGTTAATAATTGTTTCTTTTTACTTTGAAAAACACTAATTTTGGTCAACAGAATTTTAAGTAGTAAACATTAGGTTCGTTCGTTCGTTCGCATTGTGTTGTGAATGGAAAAATACTTAGTTATTTTTTTATCTACGTCATTTTAACACGTGTTATTGTTTTCGTAACGACTTAACTTACGTCACAGATTTATTTTATTTTATTTTTATTATCTGTAAAAAAAAAAAAAAAAAAACGAAAACAATGACGTCACTCATCTACGTGTAGTGTTCCGGTTTCCGTTTTTTAAGCCCCGCACCTCATAGGGAACGTTTTTTCGCCATATTATAGGTCGCGTCATCTAAAAAGAACGCTGGAGGAAAGTGGAGGGCGTGGGTCTGCGCATGTGACCCGCCCACCCCGCGTCGCAAATAAGGCCGATAATCGCCTAATTCGCTGTTGACCGCCAGCGTTCTTTTTACATGACGCGAACTATATCTGTGCTCCGGCCGTCCGTCCCGCGTCAGTTTGCATAGATTTTTGACAGTTTTGAAAAATCGACTCCAAATATTATGTAGATTCATTGGTTTCCAACTTATACAGGGTCAGTTAACAAAAAAACCCTGAATTCAGTATCGTTAATAGAACCCATTTCAATAAAAAAATGTGTACTTTTTATACCAAGTCTTCTACTGTTGAAAGTACATGTTTTTTTATTGAAATGGGTTCTATTAACGATACTGAATTCAAGTTTTCTTTTGTTAACTGACTAAAAATTAACCCTTAATATCTTAATATCGCAGGAGCCGACACCGGGCGGCGAGCCCCACGCAGCTGGAGCGCCACATCAGGAGCCGGGGGTCGGACTACGAAGCCCTGCTGCACTACCACCGGATGCAGAAGGACTTCGAGGCCCAGGTCGGGAGCGCCCTGCGGCACCTCGGGGCCGACGTGCAGATCGTCAACAGGTAAACTTATTCCCAGAACATGATTTATTAGTTATTAGTAATAGTAATAAGGGACAAGTAAGTAAGTAATGAATTGTTACTTTGTAAGGAACACAGCAACCCTTGGTATCTACTGTCATCCGGCGAAGGCGTTTCCCCATATATTACGCACGCCTCCCGAGAGCCGCCGCCATGCTTGCCTATTTTACAAGGCATCTCGGCGTCCTGGTCGTCCACTGTTGGCAACTCGTCGGCAGTTCGCGTCAGAGCTGCGGGACGTGGACTTGACTTGGGAGGATGCACGGGAGGGCGGCCGATCGCTTGGCCTGGAGGCAGTTTGCGGATTCCATATGCTCCACATAGGGAGCGGATATGGTATGATGATGATGATGATGTCCACTTTATTCTGAATAGGTCTCTTTATTTTGTTCAATTTCAACATCGTTCTGCACTTACTGAAAAACCCTGTACAGGGTGTAACAAAACTCGATGTACAAGCGGGAAACCAGTGAATCTACATCATATTTGGAGTCGATTTTGTAGAATAAATTTTTTTTATTTGACCCATAGTTTTTCGAGAAAATTGAGTACGAAGTTAATTTTTTTTTCGATTTTTTTTCAAATTGTTATCAAATATCATGTATTTAGTCAAATTAATACTATCCATAAAGAAAACAAAAATTAAAAACGCGTTTTAATAAGCATTTTGAGCAATTTTACTTAGTCTGCCATACTTATGAAATCTTTTGTGAGAAGAAAAAAAATTTTTTTTTCATTCTCAGATTAAAAAGCCATATTACACAATCGTCTCCAAATACGAAGGGTCATCAACATCGAGTTTTGTTACACCTGTATATGGAATAACAAAACTCTAGGTACAACCCGAAAACTGGTGAATCTACATCGTATTTGGAGACGATTGTGTAATATGACTTTTTAATCTGAGCCTGAAAAAAATTTTTTTTCAAAGGTATGGCCGATTAAGTAAAATTGCTCAAATTCTTATTAAAACGCGTTTTTAAATTTTGTTTTCTTTATGGATATTATTAATTTGACTCAACCAATTATAATTGATAACAATTTGTTAGAATTTCTCCCAAAAAAAAAAACGACTTTCTACTCAATTTTCTCGAAAACTTTGGTTAAAAAAAAAAAAAAAACACAAAATCGACTCCAAATATGACGTTGTTTGTACGACTGTGTATAATGTAAGTTGTAAATGAATACCTCAACACAGGCTTTGCCCAGCGAGGTATTTCATTAAGAAAAAAAATGTTATTTATGAAATAAATTTAAAAAAATCCTATAATATTTGTTTTGGCCTGCGTTTCAGATTGGCATACAGTCCGTCTCTCATCAACTGGTGCGACGTCGTCATCCCGTGTGGAGGAGACGGCACCTTTCTACTAGCTGCCTCCCGGATAAGAGACTCCAAGTAAGAAGGTCCCCTTTGTGTCTTCAATAGCCCTGGAACAGTTAAACACAACCAATAGGTCCACAGTAGAGAAGTGACAATCCATACTTGAAAAATACTACCGTGTCTGAGGTGTCTAGTCACCCACTCACTACGTCATCAATAGGCATCTACGTCATCACTACACATCTAAATCACACGTTTCTTATATTGGCCTAAGTGCTGTTGCTCGATCACAGATCAGTACCGACTCGGTAATAAGCGACGTGATAACGATTTCTTACCCATGGATGTTTAACGTTTTCGCGATCACAATGGAACACGCGTTAAAAGTTATCGATCGGGATTATTAAACGAGCGCATACTAGTCGCGAGCCATTCCCGAGATATATCTTATTCGCACAAATCTTCATTCAATCTTTATTATAAATATAGCCGGTTTTCGGCAAGCCAAATATTGAGAAAAGCAGTCGACATAATAAAAAATCCGACAAGCGCGATGATTTGACGTTTGACGTAAGGCCGCGATATAGCGTAGATTGGCTCCGCTCGGCTCAGATCGACAATGCTCGGCTCAGCGATCGCGGTATTGACCGCTCAAATCGTTAGCGTTAGCACGTGATTAGCACGTTTTTAACTACGTCGATAGTTATCTGTGATTGAGCTACAGGAGTCTTTAGAGGGTGGAGTTTCATAATAAGTGGTGTCAATTAACGCTAAGAAGCGTATATTTTAAGAAAATTTCCATGGAAAAGCTCAAAACAAAAATAATGTTTCATTTTTTATCCCTACAGAGATGAGGTAGAATTTTTTCAAATTCAGGAATATGGATATTCGAGCGTTTACACGGCTTATGACCTGTCATTGCTTGGTTAAGTGGCCACTTAAGGTACTACAACATTCCCCATTCCGCTTATTAGCAAAAATGTTACCTGGTGTGGATATTCCCACTCCAGGTAACATTTTTGACTTTGTATATATGTTACGAATCGAGAATCATCCCCCAGCGAGTTGAAAGCTCCATCTATGCATTGATATTGAAGTTAAGTAACGCTCGAATATCCATATTCCTGAATTTGAAAAAATTCTACCTCATCTCTGTAGGGATATAAAATGAAATATATACCTACTCCCGTCTTGGGATAAATCCAGATTTGTGTACAAGTATTTGAACACGCCCAAAATGTTGTAAAAAATACTGTTAACTTATTTCAGAAAGCCAGTGATTGGGTTCAACAGCGATCCGAGCCGAAGCGAGGGGCGACTCTGCCTTCCCAAGTGGTGCTCCAGGGACATCCAGGGGGCCCTCACGGAGATCAAACAAGTTGGTGCATTCACTCAAATATACCTGACTTATACTTCAAATCTAAATCACTTATTAATAAGTTATTAATGCTATTGTATTAGGCGTTATATGACCGTATGTAATATTATAGTTAATGGAGACAGATTAAAGCAGGTTGAAGAATTTGTATATTTGGGAAGTCTGTTTACAAGAGACGGAAATGTAGATAAGGACATTGAGAGAAGGGTTAGTGCCGGAAACAGAGTTAATGGTGGTCAAATCGATAGTAGCAAATAAGAACTTACCGAAAGAAGCAAAATTGGCAGTACACAATGGAGTTCAAAAAGAAGGATGAAAGGCTGGCCCCAATCCCGCTAAGCAATAAGAACTTCCGTTACGAAGTTAGCACATGATATTATTTATTTAAAACTTCATGTACAATTACATAGCAGTGGTGCAAGGGCGGGCTTATTTCTTTTAAGCAATATCTTCCAACCAATCTTTAGTTATTTTAGTGAAAATCATTTATTGTACCGAGTGTTGGTGGGAAGGTGAAGCTTAAAAATTACATTGCATTATTTACAAGGTTAATACACTAAAATATGACATCGGGAGATGGAATAGAGGGAAGGGAAGTAGAATGGATAGGGAAGAGGATGAATGTAAGGATGGTTTTAAAGGTTTTGAGGAGAGGTAGTAAATGCTGAGAGTTTCTTATTTATTTTTATTTTTTTTTTTTCTTTTCAAAGACGTTTCTAAAACTAATAAATGAGGGTTGCATCTTTTTACATCCCGTGGTAAATAGTTCCATAGTCTTGCAGCCTGGACAGGGAAGATTTTGTTAAAAAAGGAAGTGTGATGCCTAGGAATACAGAATACATATTATAATATAATATGTTGCTCTGTAAAACAAAATTTCTTTATTTTTCTAAATTTTCTATTTCTAAATCATAATAACTCACCTGACTAAAACAAAGAAACGATATTTAAAGTCTTTTTTACTATATTTATTAGTCGCTTAATTAATGTGTCAATTTCATTTTAATCTGATATTTCTAGAGTAGCACTAGATTAACACTCTCTGTTTTACCAACCCATGTTGACTGCCGATCTGTTTGTAAAGTAGTTGGCCCTGTACTTAAGATACCTACTCCATAGATGAATGGCCTGAAGAAATACAATGTATTCGCCTTTACATACATTGTCCCTATCCTGCGAATACTGACTAATAGACTGTTGATTGCCATTGTAATAAGCTTTTCAAGCCCTACGTCCAATGTATTGTTTTTTTATTGGCAGGGGTAAATTTCCGTTGGCTGCACCGCCACTGAGTAGAATTAGGGACCACTTTAGCAAGCGATGAACGGCTGCGGGACGAACGTCACTGGGGCGCCGCTGGATCTACACAAACCTATTCTGCCAAGGTAAGCACGGAATTTTCCTGTTCGGCAGGAAATGACGTGGCATGATCGAATAAAAACACTAGCAGATATGCTGTATAAATTAATCAATGGTCCCCAGAACAAACAGAAACCTAATTTACGGAGGTCCACAGAGCCGCCCGACTGAGGCCTGAGTAGAATCTTGGAAAAATCCATGTTTTTGCCCAGTACTACCCCAGATATACAAAATCAAGATATTATTGTTAAATTAATCTTTCTTACATGTAAGAGAGAGACAATACAATCATCAAACAAACTTTTTGAACTGTCACATAAACTTAATTGCTAATGAATTGAGGAATAAATTCAGAGTAACCAGTGTGCAAAAAATATGGCATGATTGTAAGTATAGGTACCTACTCTTAGAGAACCGATGGAGATTATTTTTTCTGCAGACATCACTGAGATTTATTTTTTCGACAGACATCACTGGGGGACAATACTATCATTTTTACGCTTCTAAACTTATAGATTACTAATGAAAAGTTCATTATTTGAATTGATTTAAAAATTGCGACCTCGAAGGTTCCGGGTTAAACTCTCGGTGAAAACACACTCGTTTTCAAGCCTGGGTGTTTGTGATGCTGTTCGCCTCTGTTATTGGGCCTCCTGGCCTGTTGAGATGGTTAAAAAAACCATTTTAAAAAATCAGTACTTTTTTAAATGTCAAATTAGAGCAGAATACATGGCTGATATAATTCTTGGATGGTTCGGTCATGTGGATGTTATACAAGTTAGTGGGCGTATTCCAGGTATAATGTAGTGGAGACGGCCGACCCCCGAGAATAATGGCCGCCACTATCCAATGGCACAGATCAGGGACTTCGAGAGTGGAGGGGGTTCATTATGATGAGAGGATCTAACAGAACAACACTCCGGCATCTTCAGGAGGGTGCTGCCACTACCACGTCGCCCTCGAACGAGGTACGCTTACCCGCTACCACTCGTGTGACCCCAAAAATTTGATTAATGCGTTGAGGACTTCCGGGGGCCCCAAGAATCTCGTGTGACCCGAAAGAAAACTGGTGACCCCTGACACCGTGTGTGACTCGGGATTTAATCTCTGTGCCCACAGACCTCGTGGAACTGCTCTCGTGTGAAATGACTCCGGTGACCCACAGACATCCGTGTGACCCCACATAATCCTCCCGTGTGGAACCCCGGGAAAAAAAAAAAAACCCCCCCCCCCCCCCCCTTTAAATTTAAAAGAATTTTTTGGGGTAACCGGGGCCCCTTTGGTCTTTCCTCTGTGGTTTAACCCCCGGACAGGGGGAAAAATCGGGCCCCCTGGGTGACCCGGAAACCTTTGTCCCCGCAGGTTTTGAAACCGGGGGTCTTCTT